>JACXGI010003051.1:0-14555 GCA_016801175.1 Esox masquinongy | reverse complement strand
AGACAGAGACATGGAGGAGAGAGGTAGAGGTAGAAATGGAGGAGAGAGGTAGAGACAGAGACATGGAGGAGGGAGGTAGAGGTAGAAATGGAGGAGAGAGTTAGATGTAGATACATGGAGGACAGGGTGGAGGTAGAGACATGGAGGACAGGGTGGAGGTAGAGACATGGAGGACAGGGTGGAGGTAGAGACATGGAGGACAGGGTGGAGGTAGAGCGATAGAGAAGAGATAGAGGATAGAGAGTTGGGAGGTAAAGAGTAGAGAGACAGAGAGAAAGAGTGGTACAGTTACAGGAAGATAACTAGTTTTTAGTTAGAGAACAGGGATGATCACAAGATTAGTATTCTCCTCGTAACTACACGCTTGCTCTGATCTAAAGGGTAAACATTTCAGTCCTATCCCTCGTGAAAGACAGATGGACGTCAGCCTAAATGATCTGTTCCCTTTCTTGTCCTTCAGTAAACAACATCAAGTTCTAAAGCAACACAAAAGCCTGCATCACAAGTATTTAATAATTAGATCAGGACTTGGTATCTGCCTCTACCTACACACTGATTCAATGTGTGTGAAGATACCTACGCTTAAGCACCCAGAAACACATATACAGACACACACACAGGCACAGACACAGAAGGTCCTAATAAGGACAGTTTTTTCATGTTTGACTATCCATATGAAGACTTCTGGTCCTAATTCAATCTGTAACACACACACACACACACACACACACACACACACACACTAGAGTGTGTACAGAGTCATTATCAAGTCTCTGTACAAGAACCCTGTTTATATATGCAGGACTTGGAATGCCTTGCCGGGTTATTCATTTATTTGTTATTCATTGATTGGTTATTCCCTGGTTCTTTGACTGGCGTGGTTGTTGGATTGCTGACAGCGTGGCAGAAATAAATTAGATTGGTGATAAGACCGGCGATTGGAATGAGCATCGCAGGAAATTACAATCAATACTGGCTCTCATATCCTCATCCGACATCGATCCGGGAACTGAGTTGAAAGACGCATCGTAAACAGCTAGAGACAAAACAATATACACACATCTACAAAAGTATGTACACAGTACACACACTCTAACACACACACGCACGCAAATGAAAGGCTGCATTAAATAGACTTATTGTTTTATAGTAACCTGCGGAGATTCAGTCCAAGAGAGAGACCAATTTCCAGCACTACACGCATACGATTTGTATGTTCTGCGCACAGTTTATTGATAATGGCTGATCAAAATTAAGTTTCATAGCATTGTTGAATTTGTTCAGATTGTGTGAGTTGAATGGTAATCAGATCACTTCACTGTTTTGCATGAAATGTCAGCCTGCTTATCCACATCAAACCATACTTCTACTCCCAACACATTAGGCTTGTAAATAGTTGACTGTATTTTAGCAGACATTTTGTAGACATTAGCATGACTCTGCATTTATATTTTTAACTAAGCTAATTTGATAGAGTAGAAAATACACTACCATTCAGTACCATTGACATGGAGTGCATACTTATATTGTAACAGTGAGAGACACAAGGAACAGACACACTGCAAGTGTTCAGGGCCCTGGAAGAAATTTTCTTTACGAACATAACCAGAGGAATATAAAAAAAGACAATCTAGAACCCAAAGCGCTCGGTTGACCCTGCTGGCAGCACCCGGAAGGATCCAGGAAGTGCCAGCCTTCGTTGGGGTTGTGTGCATATATAAAATGAGCTGGGGCTTGAACCAAATCAAAACCAGGTGGGGTCGAGCTTCAGCCCCTTTGGTTATGAGAATTCATAAAGACAATGATATCTGATAAAAATGTAATAAGGTAATCTATAGATATTATGCAGCCTTCCTGAAACATTTATTTATTTGGTTCTACTGTATTAATGTATTAAGACAAGCAGGTTTGGATAAAAAAGTGGAAGACTGTCAATATACAGAAACACAGTAGCAACTATGAATGGCTAAGAAAACTACAGGCAATTACATCAGTGCATAACGTAATTGACAGGTAATTACATCAGTGCATAACGTCATTGACAGGTAATTACATCAGTGCATAATGTCATTGACAGGTAATTATATCAGTGCATAACATAATTGACAGGTCATTACATCAGTGCATAGCATAATTGACAGGTAATTACATTAGCGCATAACGTCATTGACAGATAAATTACATCAGTGCATAACGTAATTGACAGGTAATTACACCAGTGCATAACGTAATTGACAGGTAATTACATCAATGCATAACGTAATTGACAGATAATTACATCAGTGCATAATGTAATTGCAAGTAGATTAGCAAATTAACCTTGAAAATTGGAAGTAAGTCATGCATACATCTTGGGGGTTCACAGTAGTGCGCTGTTTGGATGCTGGAATTATTTAAGTGGTGAAACATGCACAGGTAGCTAACATAAGCACCTCATGAAGTGACTGGCATTCAGATGCAAACATCCTGAATGATTGTGTTCCATAATGAGAAAAATGATATGAGAAATATTTAGGCCACTAGGCAGACAGAGACAATAAGCTCATGTAAGCCCCCTTATTCCTTCCCACCTGAAACACTGAGAACAACCTCCACTTACAATATGATGTTTGGCATGGCTTCCCAAATATCTTAACTATTTTGGGAAACACTGTTTTAAATGTTTCATGAGAGAAACCCTTTGGCACAACCTCATGGTCTATCATAACCTCTATAAATTGATTCCACTGCAACATTTAAATAGACTAGCATAATCCCATTTGGCATAGGCCCTAGATTCTTGGCTATTGGTTGTATTCAAGAGCAGTCTTTTTATTGATACATTTTCACAGGCAGCCCAATTCTGATACAGAAATTTTGAACGAACACAACACACAAACAGAGAAATTCTTATCCAGTAATTTTGACTAATCAGGTCAGCTATTTTGCCAAAGATACAGATTAGTTGTAAATGCAACCAGAGTAGCCTGTTGTTTACAGTAACATTTGTTAGTTATTAAAAAAAGATTCAGCTAACGTGTCATGACATAATTTCTAAAATGCATTCATGTTCTGTGCCATTACTCTGGAGATTGACTTGTAGGGAGGTGGACAGTGTGAATGAGAGAAAACAGACAGGCCAGCACAGACCGACAGGCTAAAAGACCAACAGCCTAGTAGACAGACAAACAGACAGGCTAAAAGACCAATAGCCTAGTAGACAGACAAAGAGGCTGGCAGACGGGCAGGAACGTGGGCGCTGTGAATTAGGGGAAAGACAGAAAGGCTGGCAGACATACAGGCTATAAGTTGGGCAGTGTGAATAAGCGTAATAAAGCAGAGCTTGATAACACTGCAGAGGCAATTAGACTTGTGTAGAGCAGCCATGTGTGAAGTATGACAGAAACCCAGTAGCACCGGCTCCTGCCCAATCACTTTAGTCCAACGATTAAGAGAGGCTGTGAATATACACTGTTATGTCTAAACTTCACACTGTTGCGTCTCTGTGTCTGTGGGTGTATATGTGTATATGTCTATGTGTGTGTGCCTGTGTGCATAGGTGTGTATGTACGTGTATAGGCTAGATTTGGGTGTGTGTGGAGGTATTACGATTCAAATTGAAAATCTTTATAGGACCCTTCCAAGCTCTCTATGTCCCCCTGCTGGTAGAGATTAGTCATTAAACCAACTGGGGCAGGGGAGTGCAGAAGGATTTGACATTGAGGGTTAAAATATTTAATGAGTTGAATAGAGAAAGGGAGAAGTTATAACAGAATAAGAATAAGGAAAAAGAGTTAGAGGAGGACTTGGACATAAGGAGGGAGGCTGGGGTAGATATTGCATTAGCAAGGGGAAGACAAAGAGATGAGCAGTCTTGATGAATGATACGTAGTCTTTCTGTGAAACATCAGACTGATCTAGAGCTGTGTTTCCCAACCAGGGGTACTAGGACCCCTGGGGGTACTTGGCCTCTCCTCAGTGGGTACTTGGAAACACTCATGACACCATAGGCTTACTAGTGAAATTAACATGAGGGGGTACTTCAGGGGTGCTCCAGGCAGAGCAAAATACTGTTGATGATACAGTAACTGAAAATGCTTGTGAACCACTGAGAGCAGGGGTTTTCAAACAGTGAGGAACGTCTTCCCAGGGGGGCGCCAGAGAGCTTCAGGAAAGGCATTAATGAAATTACAAAACAGTAAGTTATATTAAAGAAATGTCTAACTGTAAAGCCAAAGTCAAGTTGTTATTTAATAATGAATACATATCACATCAATGGTAGATAAATGATATATATATATCATCTATCTATCTATCTATCTATCTATCTATCTATATATATATATATATATATATATATATATATATATATATATATACACATATATACAGTGGGGCAAAAAAGTATTTAGTCAGCCACCAATTGTGCAAGTTATCCCACTTAAAAAGATGAGAGAGGCCTGTAATTTTCATCATAGGTGCACTTCAACTATGAGAGACAAAATGAGAAAAAAAAATCCAGAGAATCACATTGCAGGATTTTTAATGAATTTATTGGTAAATTCCTCTGTAAAATAAGTATTTGGTCACCTACAAACAAGCAAGATTTCTGGCTCTCACGGACCTGTAACTTCTTCTTTAAGAGGCTCCTCTGTCCTCCACTCGTTACCTGTATTAATGGCACCTGTTTGAACTTGTTATCAGTATAAAAGACACCTGTCCACAACCTCAAACAGTCACACTCCAAACTCCACTATGTCCAAGACCAAAGAGCTGTCAAGGACACCAGAAACAAAACTGTAGACCTGCACCAGGCTGGGAAGACTGAATCTGCAATAGGTAAGCAGCTTGGTGTGAAGAAATCAACTGTGGGAGCAATTATAAGAAAATGGAAGACATACAAGACCACTGATAATCTCCCTCAATCAGGGGCTCCACGCAAGATCTCACCCCGTGGGGTCAAAATGATCACAAGAACAGTGAGCAAAAATCCCAGAACCACACGGGGGGAACTAGTGAATGACCTGCAGAGAGCTGGGACCAAAGTAACAAAGGCTACCATCAGTAACACACTATGCCGCCAGGGACTCAAATCCTGCAGTGCCAGACGTGTCCCCCTGCTTAAGCCAGTACATGTCCAGACCCGTCTTACGTCCAGCCCCGTCTGAGGTTTGCTAGAGAGCATTTGGATGATCCAGAAGAGGATTGGGAGAATGTCATATGGTCAGATGAAACCAAAATAGAACTTTTTGGTAAAAACTCAACTTGTCGTGTTTGGAGTAGAAAGAATGCTGAGTTGCATCCAAAGAACACCATACCTACTGTGAAGCATGGGGGTGGAAACATCATGCTTTGGGGCTGTTTTTCTGCAAAGGGACCAGGACGACTGATCCGTGTAAAGAAAAGAATGAATGGGGCCATGTATCGTGAGATTTTGAGTGAAAACCTCCTTCCATCAGCAAGGGCATTGAAGATGAAACGTGGCTGGGTCTTTCAGCATGACAATGATCCCAAACACACCGCCCGGGCAACGAAGGAGTGGCTTCGTAAGAAGCATTTCAAGGTGCTGGAGTGGCCTAGCCAGTCACCAGATCTCAACCCCATAGAAAATCTTTGGAGGGAGTTGAAAGTCCGTGTTGCCCAGTGACAGCCCCAAAACATCACTGCTCTAGAGGAGATCTGCATGGAGGAATGGGCCAAAATACCAGCAACAGTGTGTGAAAACCTTGTGAAGACTTACAGCAAACGTTTGACCTCTGTCATTGCCAACAAAGTGTATATAACAAACTATTGAGATGAACTTTTGTTATTGACCAAATACTTATTTTCCACCATAATTTACCAATAAATTCATTAAAAATCCTACAATGTGATTTTCTGGATTTTTTTTCTCATTTTGTCTCTCATAGTTGAAGTGTACCTATGATGAATATTACAGGCCTCTCTCATCTTTTTCAGTGGGAGAACTTGCACAATTGGTGGCTGACTAAATACTTTTTTGCCCCACTGTATATATACAGTATCTCTGTATATATACAGTATATATACAGTACAACCCTCACATTTTTGTAAATATTTGATCTTGATCTTTTGATCTTTTAATTCGAAGACAAATAGGAATAGCGTATAACAAATTGAACACGTTTAGCGGGATGAATCAATGTTACAGTTTACATAGCTGGCCAAAAACGGAATTTGCATTTTACCTTATGGGTTACGTACAGTGCCATTGGAAAGGGTTTCTGAAACATTGCTTTCTTATTCATGTTTTTTGTTGCTTCAAAACATCGTTGAAAAATAAATGGCAATTTCCCGAAAAGGGTATTGACATTAAAGTATATAAAAATCAGGATATCCGTAGCTTTTCGCGTGTACACTAAATCTGCAATAGTCTGATGTTTTGCTCCACAACCCCCAACATCAAAACGTTGCAGAAACCCCAGGCACGCGAATGCACGTTCGCAATCGTGAACACCCGCATACAAATACAATTTACCCGCGCGAACGTAACCTGCGATTCTTAGGGCCACCAGCGATGGATTTTGAAAACGCAAACGAAATAAATATTCTGTGATTATACACAAGCACGCTCAGCTTAAAGTGAATGTCGTCAGCAGCCAATGATAATCAACAAACGCAATTTTCTGAGATGCAAAGCAGGCAGAATCACATGGCCTAGCTACAGTATGGAGCTGAGGTGGCTGCATCAAATGCAAATCATCATCCTTTGGCAGAGTGCTTCCCCACACACCTTTTCTCCAAAAGCTTTGATGAATTCCATATAATGTTTTATTTTGACAGCAGCGCCATGTTACAGCTATCTTACTTGTAATCCGTTACTCCCCAACTCTGGTTTAGCGAAACAGTGATCGCAGCGATCACAGGTGATAATCGTAAGGCTATGTAGCCTAAAATTTTGATATATTTAGTTATATCAATATTTAGTTATTTAGACGTCATCCTCTCTGTATATCATGAATTCCGCCTTCAACGGAAATTTCATCCTATCTGGCATAACTGGAGAAGATGACTGGTCACCCCTCCGAGCCTGGTTCCTCTCTAGGTTTCTTCCTAAATTTCAGCCCCTCTTTCGTAGCTGTGCTTAAACATTGTTGTTGCTTGCTCCTTGGGGTTTCAGGCTGGGTGATTTGTAAAAGCACTGTGACAACTGCTGATGTATAAAGGGCTTTATAAATACATTTGATTGATTGATTGATTGATTGATTGATGGAGAATAAAATGGAGAAAAACGCCTATAGTAAAATTGGCAATCTGCCTCGACGGTTTCCACTGGCATACGCGGGATGTTAGTTTTATTGATGTCAGTTCGGCATTCTCAGAGTATCCTGTCATTTAGGTAATTTGTGTGAATAAAACTTAATGTAGCCTATAGTAGGCTACTTAAACATGACAGTGGGTGCATGGTCACCATTTGTGCATTAATTGCATATAATTTGGGTCGTTTTGGGGTTCGATGTGCGACAGGTGTATTTCAGCAGTTGCGCACATGATTTGAATTTCTCTTCTCTGCTCCTTTTCTCTAAGGGGAATGTTTCAATGCACCATGAAAGCAGGTCTTCCGGGGCGTTTGGTAAATCCTAAAAGGTAACGTTTTCAGTCTTTGAAAATGGAGGTGGCGCTGGGGAGTGGGAGGATGGGGGTGTGGGGGTTGATTTGATGTTCTTTGTGAAGGGAGGCCTGCTGTCTCCGACTTTCAAATCCCCTTATCTAGAGGAAGGATGTGACCTGAATTGTTATAAGGTAAATATATTGACAGTACTATGGTTAAAACTCAAGGCTGATAAAACATTGATGATCAATAACAATCACTTCCAGTCTCTTTCACTTTCTGATAGTGGTATCAGACTTTCTGTCTTTGAATGTTGTTACAGTCCCTTTCACTCTCTGAACGTTTTCTCTTTTCATCTGTCTACAGACCCGGAGGCACGGGGGGCATTGGTGGTCAATCCCCTCCCAGTGAGAATGCTTTGCCCCACAAAAATAGTTTGGTAAGATGCTTCCCAATACTGCACTTAACTTATTACTGTTGGAAATGTAGCTCTCTTGCCTTCATCTGCAATGCGATCGAATATGTGCTTTATTAAGTGATGTGATCACTAAGCTACAAAGAATAACTACTGCAGTTACTAAAAGCAATTATATAGCCTCAGTATGCCATGCATGCTAAAAATATTTGCTTTCCATCCCGCGTGCTGAAGTTGATATTCTACATTGGTAGGATAAACATGCCCGCCCATGGAAATCAAATGCCCGTCCAACACGTTTGTTCTAGTGCCGAGTCTGTCTGTCCATCAGTATTATATCTGTTTCCATCCCCCTCTGAATCCTGTCTTCACCTGTCTGTCTGCCTGTCTGCCTTTCTGTCTGCATAGCTGTCTGTCTTTTGTCTGTATGTCTGTCTCACTGTCTGTCTGTTCTGAGACTCATCAGATATGTCTATTATTCACTAGCCTGCTACTTGCTACATGGCTCAAGGCTAAACACACCATTGCAACCACGCACACAAACAGTAAAAACACACCGCCTGGCTGTCTGATGAATAGCTAATGAGACCCTAAGAGCCAGTGTGTGTGTGTGTGTGTGTGTGTGTGTGTGTGTGTTTGTGTGTGTGTGTGTGTGTGTCTAATCAGTAAGACATTGACTCGAGGCGCTGGGCTTGGGTGTTCTTATTATGCATAAAGTAACAGTAGAACAACAATGGCACCTTGTGGACCTGCAGACAGCATAAGAGCCTGCAAGCCAACTAGTCAAGAGGGGATCACTTTTGTCTTTTATGGATGACACTCAATATGAAGACTGACAAGTAGAGAACATTGGCTTTTTTGCAGTGCCTGAGGTCTGGACAGATTTGTAGAGATATACTTGGGCTGTCAAATATTTTAATCAAAATGTTCTCTTTTAGTCAAGCCCCATAGGTAACAGGCGCTGCATGAGGTGTGTGTGTGTGTGTGTGTGTGTGTGAGTGAGTGAGTTCATGCATGGATAATCATGAAAAGGTCAGGACACCTCCAAAATATAACCAGCGAGAGACTCTTTGTAACAAAAGAAGAAATATTGCTTTGTGGTTGTGGAGAAAAGGGGTTTGATGGGACATAAGCAATATAAAGGTCTATAGAGATTATCATCTTTTTCGTATTTTTGTGAAGAGCCTTTGACCCAAGCTATTTTGTGCTGTCAGAAGTGTTCAGGTTCGGAGCAATGTTTTGATATGTCACAATGGAGCTGCAATACAGGTCAATACGAGGACCTTTCTGGGATTGATCAGAGAACCTTCTGTTCTCTGTTCCCTGGCCAGCTGTCATCTTTCAGCAGTGTCCCCTCTATTCATAAATACTAGAAATAACTGATTCTTTCTCTTACTCTCCCCTTCACTTGTTTGAATGTTTTTCTGTCTGTGAATTGATTATGGCTTATCGAATCAAAGGCTCCATATCAAATTGCATTTCTACTTCTAACATCTTTAGTGGCAGCTAACATTCTGTTGTCAGCGCAAATTAGCTTTCTTCAGAAGTAGCTAAGCACACCAGGCTCAGCTCCAATTTAACACAGTCAATTCTGGAGATGGTATGAAGTTCCAATTGAAGAATCCATAAATGCAATTAATTTTCTGAGAGGACTTAATTTCAATATTTTGATTTGATGGACTTAAAGTGAAATTACACCACCTCCCCTCCCTTCTATTGACGTTCTCAATCTGGACCAACCGTCCATTTGGAAAGCATCAATAATCAACTGAAACTAGTTCTGTAGACCATTAGCATACTATTTGGGTAAAAAAGGCTACTATTTAGGAATCCTATCAGTCTGACAAAGAGACTGCCGCCTGTCACGATCTGCCTCGAGTCCTGTGGTCGCGGTCCATGGCACGCCGAAGCGCGGTAATCAATAAGCAGTTTAATTATGGGAGAGCGCACGGCTTCGCGGCTCTTCACGGTTCAGTTCAGCTTAATGCCAGCTGATCCAGAAACGATCATTTTAGATAGAGGGGTCTTTACCGCTTCAGTGGCCATTGGTCATCCGCCTTTCAATAACTCACAAATTGCCCTCTCTTGATGTCCCCTCCTCTTTCAATTGTTAAAAGGTGTTGGGAACGCATAAGCACAGACTAGGTGTGTTCGCTCGTAGGAGATCTTGCTGCTTTTGTTATTTTGTTTGACTGTAAAATCCTCATACAAATAGTCAGATTTTATCTTAGGCTGCATCTAGAGAATCCAAACTAATATTTTCTTAGTTTTTTTGCAATAACAACACCAAAGAAATGTAAATTAATTCGTTTTTGTCCTTGACTTTAAACAGGTCTCTTGTTATTTCACTGCAGTAGCGCTAGATGGCGCACATCAGACAGTGACTGAACGCTGAGCTCAACAAATGTATGGCTACTCTTAGGGTTCTTTTAATTCATGATCTCTCTCATCTTTTTCTTTTTCATTCTCTTTCCTCTATCTCCGTCTCTCTCTTTTTCTCTGTGTCTGTCTCTCTCTCTTTCACATAGACCTGATTCTAATGATGTCCTCCATCTTAACTTTTGCCACCCCCGGCATTCTAAGTCTCTCTTTTTCCTTTTCAGCCCCCCCATCACTCCTTCCTTTCTCTCTCCTTTCTGTCTTGTCGCTGTGGGGTTAATAAGGTCACAATCTAAGCTCTAACTCTGAATGTGTGTGTGTGTGTGTGTGTCGGTCTGTGTATGTGTTAATATGTGCATCTCTCTCTATTTCTCTGTATGTTTTTGAAAGCGCAAGGGCCCCTCTATTTGGCCTAGATTATAGAGGGCCTGACCTCTGGGTGTTGAGAGGCCCATGTTTGGAAACACAGGCAGCCACTGTTACCCTTTGCCCAAGCAGAGGCCCTATCTCTGGGGCAAGTGTTCTAGGGCAGCCCCTGGATGGACCCGCCTGGTCTGGTGATCTTCTGGGTTGAGGCTCCCACTATTGACAGAGGGGACTTGGATTTGGCCAGATGGCAGCAGTGGGATGAAAAGAACTCATTGCTTGTCGCATAATTCTTTGAGTTGTAAGTTGAACAAAACATAGCTTTTAAGACCACCCAAAATGTGGACATGCGGCTTACTAAGAATCCATAGTGTCGGCATAAAATAATGTTTTTTGTAGCTGTATTTTCTTTTGGTTAGAATCCACAGGGTGCAATCTGTGAGTCAGGCCCTTAACCACTGCCACTCAGCCATATCTGCTTAATCAGATGTTTTCCGATAAGAAATGATCATTCTCGTCAGCATGTGTGTGCGTGTGTGTGTCAGTGTGTGTGTTGTTTGTGAGCGGGGCGTGTAGAGATATTGATCAGTGAGTGAGATAGCTAGCTGTACAGACCACTGGGGACATAAGGCAGACAAACCTCCACACGCACACATGAACTAATGTCGGTACTGCAAGCTCACAAAGATAAAGAAGACTGTCCAGGCATAATATGAGGGGCTGATATTTGAATAGCTTGCCAGGAAAATCCGGCTCCATGCAGCGATCAAACGAGAGGCCCTCTTCCAATATCAGCGCCTCCCTCTGGTTTCCCACAGAACAACACGGTTAGGCGTATTCAGTGCTCTGGAGAGCACATCACTTATGTCAAACTAACTCCCTGTTGCACAAGAATATGTGACTTCCTTTCTCACCTCACCGGCTATCAGTTCAAATAGTCTGTTGTCTCTGGCTTTGTACAGATCTGTGCGTGCACAGCAACCATTCACAACATTGGTTACAGGCTCCTTCATATTTCACTCACGTAGGACACAAAATGGGTCAAGGTTTGTAGATTACTGGAGGACTAGATTCTAATTTGTTGGGAAACCGAGCAGCATCACCTTAACCATAGAAGTGAGAAAGTCCTCTCCCATATGCTGAAAGTTCTGACCATGGTGTGATTACAATAATTTCTCACCACAGTTTTGTTGTTCATTTCCTAATGAACCTTTTTTGCAATATTTGCATTGTGAAACTGTTGTTGAGTCTTTGCACACCTTTCTTTGCTAGGCTACTTTTACAGAGTGGCCGGTAGCCTATGTGTTTCCTCATGAAAAAAGTGTTGGCACGGCGCTCTAGACAGCACTGCCCATGTCAACCACTGATGATGCAACAACTCTCAAATGAAGTGTAGCAACGTCTCTATCCGGTTGGTCAGTGAGGTCGCTGTCACCTCCATTACTGCAGGTAATCCTTGTGAGTAGGTAGCTTTCTAAGGATCTGTCCGGCATTTTGGTTCTCATGCGCACAGCAGCACTCACACAGACCGACACACAGAGTGGGATTGTAGTTAGGACTCCATCAACGCAGGGTATGTGATCAGCGTTCAGACACTGATATGCGTGTGTGTCTCCGAAGGAAGAGATTGGAAGGGATGAGGTTAGGAGGATGAAAGGAGTGAGGGAGGTTGATGGTATGCAAAAAAGCAAGGAACAATGGAAGCATTGACAGGAGAAAGGTGGTGTAGAAGAGTAGAATTTGGAGCGGGAGAGGAGTACATCCCTATCCTCCTCCGTCTGTCTGTGACAATCAGATTATGGAACCATCAGAGGTGAGAGAGTATCACTCTGGCTCTCACCCTTCCGACCCAGCCGTGTTAAACGAATTACACCTCACACACACACAGACGTATGGAGATAGATGGGTCTAGCTCTCAGGCAGTATAGGGTTACCACATTCAGTACATCATGAGGGCATGAGTGTGTTTAGATGGCAAAGTCTTGGTGATGGTCCTAGAACAAACTCTGGGAGCCAGTGATTAGCCTATCTGTCTCTTTCTTTCTCACACACACGCACAGATAAACACACTCTCTTTCACTTATTGCAGTGTAAAACCATTACTGTGCTTCTCTCGTCTTTATCTCTCCATCTCATCTTTATCTCTCCATTTCAAAGCTGTCTCTGTCTCCAAGTTTTGATTTGTTTCGCTCGAATTACGTGTCATAACATTTTATCAATTCAGAATGTTATAATAAAACAGTTTTTAAAGTCTTTTAAACATGTTATTTGTTCTTGACCTTGTCTTTATCTGATACAGAGGGAATGATAGCAGAGAGGGTTTTGTTGAATAGCTGTGGGACATAATCAAACCCATGCTGAAGAAGAAGCTGTCCTGCCAGCATCTTGGGCCATTAGTCCACCTTAAGCCACGTCACTTTTAAATCATCAATGTGTGTGATTAGGTTTTAAAAGATATTAACATAAACCACTGTGATAAGCTGATAGTAGTTTAAAGCCCACCCCTTACCCAGAAATCGATGGTCTACTTCAATCAGGTCAACTTTGTGATGTCCTAAGGTAGGCCAAAAGCCCATCGCACTTGAACTTAATGATTTTTTGTGATAGAGTGATGTATGATAGAAAGAGAGATGTGTTATAGAGAAAGTGATGTACAGTGAGGGAAAAAATGATTTGATCCCCTGCTGATTTTGTACGTTTGCCCACTGACAAGAAATGATCAGTCTATAATTTTAATGGTAGGTTTATTTGAACAGTGAGAGACAGAATAACAACAAAAAATCCAAAATCCAGAAAAACGCATGTCAAAAATGTTTTAAATTGATTTGCATTTTAATGAGAGAAATAAGTATTTGATCCCCTCTCAATCAGAAAGATTTCTGGCTCCCAGGTGTCTTTTATACAGGTAACGAGCTGAGATTAGGAGCACACTCTTAAAGGGACTGCTCCTAATCTCAGCTTGTTGCCTGTATAAAAGACACCTGTCCACAGAAGCAATCAATCAATCAGATTCCAAACTCTCCACTATGGCCAAGACCAAAGAGCTGTCCAAGGATGTCAGGGACAAGATTGTAGACTTACACAAGGCTGGAATGGGCTACAAGACCATCGCCAAGCAGCTTGGTGAGAAGGTGACAACAGTTGGTGCGATTATTCGCAAATGGAAGAAACACAAAAGAACTGTCAATCTCCCTAGGTCTGGGGCTCCATGCAAGATCTCACCTTGTGGAGTTGCAATGATCATGAGAACGGTGAGGAATCAGCCCAGAACTACACGGGAAGATCTTGTCAATGATCTCAAGGCAGCTGGGACCATAGTCACCAAGAAAACAATTGGTAATACACTATGCCGTGAAGGACTGAAATCCTGCAGCACCCGCAAGGTCCCCCTGCTCAAGAAAGCACAAGTACAGGCCCGTCTGAAGTTTGCCAATGAACATCTGAATGATTCAGAGGAGAACTGGGTGAAAGTGTACTGGTCAGATGCGACCAAAATCGAGCTCTTTGGCATCAACTCAACTCGCCGTGTTTGGAGGAGGAGGAATGCTGCCTATGACCACAAGAACACCATCCCCACCGTCGAACATGGAGGTGGAAACATTATGCTTTGGGGGTGTTTTTCTGCTAAGGGGACAGGACAACTTTGTCGCATCAAAGGGACGATGGACGGGGCCATGTACCGTCAAATCTTGGGTGAGAACCTCCTTCCCTCAGCCAGGGCATTGAAAATGGGTCGTGGATGGGTATTCCAGCATGACAATGACCCAAAACACACGGCCAAGGCAACAAAGGAGTGGCTCAAGAAGAAGCACATTAAGGTCCTGGAGTGGCCTAGCCAGTCTCCAG
>JACXGI010003050.1:0-66479 GCA_016801175.1 Esox masquinongy | reverse complement strand
ACACACATTCATTCCTGTTAATCTCTACATTACACACATTCATTCCTGTTAGTCTCTACATTATACACATTCATTCCTGTTAATCTCTACATTATACACATTCATTCCTGTTAATCTCTACATTATACACATTCATTCCTGTTAATCTCTACATTATACACATTCATTCCTGTTAGTCTCTACATTATACACATTCATTAGGCGTGCCAGCACAATAAATTCTACTGCTAGGTTGAAGATAAGGAAAATCATAAAAAATTAGACAGGATGAGCTGAGCAAATGGCAGCCGCGCACTGGGTATTTAGCAGATGGTACAGGTGTACAGCTGTTGTTTCACTCACCCATCCTCACAGGCCTTTAGTGATGAGGGCCAGGAGCAGGCAGGCCGAGGCCAGATGAGAGCCTCTCTCTGAAACCAGCCGCGGCTCCAGCTGACTCATCTTGCACATGTAGCGAGCCAACATCAGTGTCTCCATATTGGCACGCATGCACTGCGAAGCCACGAGGAAAATTAAGAACACATCCATATGTTTACTTCCACGCGACAGACACAAATGCATGTCCTTTGAGAGTATGGAGGGTCTCACCTTGGCGTAGCGTCGGAGAAAACGATAGGGGACCGGATTGTTTATATTAAACCGCAGTGCCTGCGAGATGTTTATCCCCATGGCAATGATCCCTTCCTTTTTGTAGGCATTGTCGCAGGAAGTCATCTACACAAGTTGGAGAGCATTCCTAAGAGAATAAGCAAAATACTTGCTAATCGAAGGATTCACTTACATAGCAATACAGACAGAAAAGTAAAGATTTAAAGCAACATGAGGAAATGCTCATGTTTACCTGCTCGACAAATCCCTTGTCTTGGGTCATGGGCCAAGGAGGTCATAAATAATTTCCAATCAATGTTTTTAAGGCTTAGTCCCAGAAGAGGGGTTGTGATATGCAGTATCAACAGACATACAACGATTGACCCAACTGATGTCATGCTCAACGTACACTGTCTGAATGGGCCTCTGTTTGATAATTCATACTTTATTCAGCCCAGTGTTTTTACTGACCAATTCATTGAAACTGTTCCATGAACTCAAGTGGACAGTGACATTCTCTGACTTATAGAATGTGAAGTCCTGCTGTAGGTGGTTCTGAAATAAATTAGGTCTGTAGGTGGTTCTGAAATAAATTAGGTCTTTGTGAGAAACTAGCTGAGTCTTATCGAGGGAGTCCTTCTCTCAAGGTCGAGACCAAAGGGACCTTTCTGCAGTCATACGTCAAAAACACTGAAGTAATGGTTTACTTTTAGAATAAGTTTAGAATATAGAAGTTTAGCCAAATATTGTCTGTCAGTCTACTGAAACTCTATATGTAAGCTATTTTAATATGTTCATTTCAATTCCTGTAACCCATTACTGCCAGACAAATAATGACATAACTTGATTTAATTAGATTCACAAGGAAGTACTGTAACATACTACATTTTGCTTCAAGACATCTTAGCAGCTTCATTTGGCATCTCTTATGTTTGCTCTTGTCTTTGGCAATATGTGATCTCACACTTTGACCTGAAGCAGACCTTTCTGTAATATTTACCTCCCTTTAACCCTTCACTCATGACCTTACCTCGACCTTGGAGGTGGTGAGCACAGCTGTAGATCCAATAAGCTGCAGACTCTCCTTCATGACGACGTTGGAGGCCAGGTAGTGATCCGTCAGCTTCACCACCAGGTACAGAGTCTTGTGGTTCAGCCCAAAGTTTTCCTGGAGGAGGCGCAGCAGAGACGTTGTTAAACATCTGGAATGTGCTAGGCAGGCTATAACCCAATATTGGTGTTATGAAACAGTCAGACAATAATTCAACTCGCCTGGAACCAAAACTAACCTGGACTTCAACCACCCAGTCCAGATATGTCTCTGTTCATATCAGGCTGATTGTTCATGTAATCCAATAGGACAAACATCTCCTGGAGAATAACAATTTATTCAGGATGTTTGACAGTAGCAGATTATATTTTTATAATTTAGCAGAGACTTTCATTCAGAGCCCCCTTCCCCCATCCCACAACGCTGGTGGCAGAAGCACCAGGCTCTTACTGACTAACTCCAATGAGACGGTCCTAGATGACCTCGCTCTCCTTCAGGTAGTGAAATATTTCCTTGGCAAATATGCTCTGCAAACATCACCGCGGACTTCCTTGTGAATGTCAAACTCCTCAGGCACTACCTGGGCTCAGGATGAAGGCAGAGGAGAATGAGTCTCTTGTTGACTCCACGGACGACTGAAAGACAAAGTACATACCATCATTTTCAACATATCAACATTTCTTACCTGTCTCGCTGGGCATGGACCGGTCTCTTCTTGTGAGCATACCACCCGGTTTATTTGTTGGGGAAGTCCCAACTCGATCTTCTGAGACGGCCTGTCAGAGCCCAACTCTTTAGATTTAAAATGTTACAAAAATGTTTTAGTTTAGTAAGGAGATAAGAGGACTTGCACAGTCATAGCAGAGCTGGTCAGGCTGTTTTGAAGCAGAACAAATGAATGGACGCACTGCAGTAAACTTCCCTAACGTTCATTAGTCAGGCTATTGTCGCATTAGATTGAGGCGATTCTAACCGTTACTGATAGGCCCGAGGTCATTTCAGCATGACTAAAGCCGTCTGAATCACCTGCTCTACAATAACATACTGCCAAATGCTGTTCATTTCACAGAACTGCGGCCCATTGTACCACCTAGTTGACCCTTTGAAACCCATTCCATCCAATCAAGACCTAATAAAAGCTCTTTGTGAGTGATGATCTGTGCAGTGCAGATGGCTCTGAAGAAGAACATCACCCTTTCTGATTAGCTTCATTCTTGGCAGCTTCTTTGCTCCTAAGATTCATTTGAATCTTGGTGGCCTATTCAAAGGGGGACAAATTATAATAATTGTGACAAGTCTGATTTTGACATTTTCTAACATGACTTGTTTGAAGAGGCAAACTGGGCGCCAACCGTGCAGTGCTATATCATTTATTGCAAAGGATGGCATTGCTGATGGGATTAAATATGTATTTTACAACAACTATTCTATAAATAATATGCACATGTATTGGAGGGGAATCTCAACAGAAAAACATCTATGGAAACATTGCTCACTTGACAAGATATTATATGAGCAATACTTAATATTTAGCAAGAGTCTCTTACAATGACTCCTGGCATACGCTTGTTGTGATAAATTCTAAAAATAGGTGAGCAGATTGAAAGGTATCAGACATGCAGTGTTTATATGTGTCTTCCACACACACACACACTCATGTCAACCTCCACTCACACACCCAGTTTGTACTTTTTATATATTTATTAAAACTTTTTTTTTACAGAACTCAGAACTTATATTACAAATTCCTACTGTTGTCTATATTTTGCTCTGTTGTACATATGTTAAAAACAACATACTTTCTACATATATGATTTGATATCATTTGTAATTTCCACTTTCTTTTATTGACAATATTATCCCATATTGTCTTTAATTTTCCATTCCATTTTTACTTTTACTGCTGTAGAAACTAGAAAAACAGGCTATTTGCTATGCATCGCTGTTAGATTTGCCTTTTTTTGTCTGCATGTGCACGTAAACATTTATCTCTCATTATTTCTTCCTCTCTTTCTCCTTCTCTTTTCTCTCAGGTTCTCCATCAAGCCCTCCAACTCTTATTTCATTTGTTTCATCTCCTTTTTTGCCTCTTTTTTTTCAGTCCTTTTTGTTAAGTTTCTTAGTAATCATCTCTCTTGTTCATGACATTTTCTCCAGTTTCTTCCACATCCACTTCCAACCATCCCAGTACGCTATTTGTACTTTCCAAAGCCTTTTACTCTTGTTTCCAAATCTCAACTTTTCAACTTTTTCTGATATACCCAGCTGCTTGCTCTACCTCCCCACTTTCTTTCTGATCCAGACTACTACTTTCCCCCTAACCTCATCCGCAGGCTGGCGCATAAACAGAAGAGAGTCAGTTGGCGGACATGATATACATCTCTCACTGCTTTTTTGTGTTGGTTTATGGGTCCTCAGCAGTCTGTTTCCCCATCTTCACTGCATCTCTGCTTTGTCACCTACTTCTCCTCTCTATACTTCCTCCCACTCTTCTTCACTTCCTTCTTTCTCTCCGTTCCCTTCAACGACACCTTATTTCATCTTCTCTCCCTCCTGTTTCTTCTCAAGCAGTTTACAGGGAACGTTCACGTCTTCTTGCATTTTGGCATTCATTCTCCCCTTGACTCTCTCCCTTTCCATTCATCTCCTCCTTCTCAAGCAGTTTACAGGGAACGTTCACATCTTCATGCATTTTGGCATTCATTCTCCCCTTGACTCTCTCCCTTTCCATTCATCTCCTCCAGCCCTCTCTTTGAGGAGCTTGGTTGGGAGAGAATAGTTAGCTAGTGAAATATAACTGATGCTGGCAGATGATGCCACCTACTGTTGTCTGCACCTCTTCACTGTTTTGGGAGCACTGTCCTGAGGCTTTAAAACAGCTAGTGATACTACTGCTTGTTGTGATGCTGGTTATAGAAATAATATTTCATTTTAATATTCTTTTTTTTAATTCTAGTACTTTTACATTTCCCATGCATGTACAGCACCAGTGATTTATGAATTATTTGCCAAATATGTCATAACTGTTCATTACTGTTACAAATTTTTTGGTTAACATTTTATACTGTATTTAGACAGCTGTAGACAGAGGGACCCAGGCATGTGTGAGTGCGATAACATTCCCTGGAAGGGCAACCCAAAGTGGAGGGGTGGGTTAAAAGACAAAGTTCAAATTCTGGTTGGACCTTGCGTGCAATTGACAACTAAAATAATGTTATCATTTAATCCTTTTAATAACGGGCTTATAAATGCCTAGTCTTGGAACCTAAAATCAATGCTATGCCTGCTTTTTTCCCCATCATGTTCTCTGGTAAGAAACACCGCAAGCAAGCAGCAACAGTGTGGTTGTACATGCAATGGAAGATTTGGACGGCAGAGGGCACTGTGCCTTTGAATAGTAATGTAATTGAACGCCAAACCCCGTAGGTGGAAGGAGCCAAATTCCATTCCACTGGATTGATATAATGACGCTGTTCACAAATGGTAGTTTGCTGGAGACATTATAGCCATAACAAATAGGCCAGAATCCTTGGAAATCATATAACATCATGAATGAACAATTGGAATGTTTGTTACATCGGAAGTCACAGCTGTGAGGTTCTGTGGCTTCGAAATCCAGCTGTGTTGGAATGGTGTAGGAGGTGCGAGTCATACAGCTAGCACAAGATCAACTTTTGAGCAGGCCTATGGGGACGCAAAGCTGTGATTAAAGTTAAGCCATTCCACCCCCACATCTCAGCTGAAGGACCACGGGAGCATGAAGAAAATGGCGGCTAGACAAAATGTAATCATCTGTGTCCTTCAAAATGAAATTTTAAACAAGATAAAACATTAGAATCAGATATAATTGATTTAGTTTTTACCCTTATTCTATGTGAGACTAAGAACAGGCTATTTTTACCAGGATAAATATATAGGATTAATAAGGAACTATTTACTTATCTGTTTACAAAGATATGAACTGGACATAAGCCTATATATCTTTTCTCCAGACATTTTATTGGACAGTTTTGGTCCTTTAAAGTAACTGTCAATTGAAAATGTAACTTATAACTATTATTTTGTTATTTCATACCCAAATAATGTTGTTGACTCATAGTGTTCGTGGGTAAAGCCAAAACTGAAGAAAACACCCCAACATAAACGTGATTCTAAAAAAATGCAATGAAGTACGATGTAATATTCTCCAGAGGATGAACTGGGTATTGGAATATTGGTATATTCCCACAACATTCTGTTATTGGAGTATGTTCCACAAGTCCCAGGATTACAGGTTAGGGGAGAACGGGGTGATTTGAGCCTGTGGGGAATTTGAGCCACCCCTTGTTTCTAGGCAAGCATAGAAAAAATTGGTCATTTGACCAAAATATTTTGAAGAGCCATCCACTTTATTCACCCCTGTGATGGAGAGAGGCACATGGAATAAGTGGGAGGCACATTAAGTTCAGAAAACAGTTTTTTGCCATTCCAAGTGATTTTTTTATGTTCAAGGAGTGAAGATTCCTTTGTCTGAACGATTACAGACAAGTTGGAAAAAATCTCACACGTGTTAGTGCTTTAGGAAGTTACAACATGAGGCTATACTGTTAGCATGACATTAGCTCTAAACTGCTGGATCATACAAGTTTGTTAAAGTGGTTGGGATGGCGTAATTTGAGCCAGAAGGGTTGGGGTAAGTTGAGCCAGTGACCTGCCTGTACCATCAACCCTTGCCATGAGTCCTGATTGCTCATCAGCAGTTCCAGACCCAGAGGAGCCACCTGCTACTCTGCCAGAACCATTAAACAGGATCATGAATCCTGAACACTCATCCATAAGTGATGCTACTGGTTCTCCTGCCCATTTGGGGTATGTGTCTCCAGGAAACATACTTCCATCCCCTAAAGCCACAGCAACTAAACCTAGAATGAAAAGGAAGAAAGTAAAAACCCAAATCTTGACCAACACACCAGAAAAGCTAGAGCTGGAGAAGGCGCACAGTAACAGAGTAAATAAAAAGGCTGAAAAATAAAAAGTGTGACATTTGTTTTGGCCCTGAAAGGGTCAAAACAAATCAAAACCAAGAAGAAAACTGTTGTCTACAGTAGCTCAGAAGAAAGTGACATAAACATTTCGCTTAACGACACCACTGGCTATGACAGTTCAGAAGACGACCTGAGTGAGGATGATGGGGACAATAATCTGTCTGCATTACCCTATATGAGGTGAAAATGTTCAGTTTTACTTCAGCATAATCAATGTCACAATTTACCCCGATGTGTCTCAACTTATCCTCTCCCTAGGCTCAACTTACCCCTCATGGGGGGCAAGTTGAACCAAGAGACCACTTTTTTTTGACGAGTGGTTTATTTAAGTGGTTTATTTTAGATCCGAAGTGATTATTCCCAGGGATGTACCACATTATGAAATATACAGTGGATATAAAAAGTCTACACAACCTTGTTAAAATGCCATGTTCTTGTAATGTAAAAGAATGAGACAAAGATAAATCATGTCAGAACTTTTTCAACCTTTAATGTGACCTATAACGTGAACTTGAAAAACAAACTGAAATCTTTGAGGGGGAAAAATAAAAAATAAAAAACTCACAATAACCTGGTTGCATAAGTGTGCACACCCTTAAACTAATACTTTGTTTAGGCATCTTTTGATTTTATTACAGCACTCAGTCTTTTTGGGTAGGAGTCTATTAGCATGGCACATCTTGACGTGGCAATATTTGCCCACTCTTCTTTGCAAAAGCACTCCAAATCTGTCAGATTGCGAGGACATCTCCTGTACACAGCCCTCTTCAGATCACCCCACAGATGTTCAATTGGATTCAGGTCTGGGCTCAGGCTGGTCCATTCCAAAACGTTAATCTTCTTCTGGTGAAGCCATGCTTTTGTGGATTTGGATGTGTGCTTTGGGTCGTTGTCGTGCTGAAAGGTGAACTTCCTCTTCATCTTCAGCTTTCTAACGGACGCCTGAAGGTTCTGTGCCAAAATTGCCTGGTATTTGGAACTGTTCATTATTCCCTCCACCCTGTCTAAAGCCCCGGTTCCAGCTGAAGAAAAACAGCTCCCTGTAGGCTTGGAATTATGGCCAAAAAGTTCAACCTTGGTTTCATCAGACCATAACACATTTTCCCACATGCTTTTGGGGGACTTGATGTTTGTTTTTGCAAACTTCAGCCGGGCTTGGATGTTTTTCTTTGTAAGAAAAGGCTTCCGTCTTGCCACCCTACCCCATAGCCCTTTTGCCACCCTACCCCATAGCCCCTTTGTCTCATTCTTTTACATCACAAAAACCTGGCATTTTCACAGGGGTGTGTAGACTTTTTATATCCACTCTATGTACATATTTTAGTTGGAGACATTAATGTCATGCCTTCACTTTAAAGTCGCCTCAAGTAAAAACTGTCTCAATTGACCCCGCTCTCCCCTACAGGGTAACAGAGTACAGGGCAAAGAACAAGACAGGAATAAGTTGGCTTACGTGCAGTCAAACTTCAACGACAAGACCCTGGTATGGAATGCCATTTTAGTCAATATTAAAAAAATAAATATGGCTATGAAATAAATCCTGAAATAAAGAAATTAGGCAATAAATATAAATATATAAATGAGTCAATATATAAATAAATAGGTTTTTATTTCAAAATTATATTTTTCAAAGGACTACTTTTATTTATTTCAACTTACTTTAATTTCATAATACCACATTTATTTATTTCAAGTGACTTGTATTTCATAATGACACATTTATTTCATAATGACACATTTCCTTTTGGTATAATCAAATGAATGGGGTGTGGTTATCTCACAGTTTCAGACCAAAGCAACAGCAGCACTGATACACTGAATTTGAATATATGAGAAGGGGGCGAACATTCCTGGCGGATGGAAAGGACAGTAGGCTACAAAAGACAACATCGTTGTTGCTCGTTGTTCAGATGCCTGTGATATCTGATTCCCAAAAAGCTTCTCAAAATTATTGAGAGAGGCTGCCAACCACCTCGACGGGACGGTGACGCCGTATGGACTCATCCAGGACAACCTGGCTTGCAAAGTGGCGCTGAGCCCCGAATGTATTATGATCCTAGCAACGGCTCTGGGCTTGCACATCCATTTGATTCAGGGAAGAGCTTTAGGTAAAGTTGCTTTGTAAAGTGAACATAATTAATTTTGTATTATATGTATGTTAGCTATCTAGATGTTTGTTGTATGTAAACCAGATTAACATGACGACACTGTGGACACTAGTGATGGCAATATGTTAGATAAGATAGCTAGCTACAGTCCTAATGTACAGTAGCCACTTGTGTGTGTTGATAGCAATTGTTTTTGCTAAATAACAGTACACTAACCTCATGTTTGCTAAGTTAGTCTCATACCTAACTGTTAGTAATAACAAATGCTACCAGTAACGTGTATCTTGTTAGTTAATCAAGGTAAACATGTGCAATCCTAGCTACCAATAAATCATATATTAAATTCAGTCCGTACAGTAGTTTCTTCATATATAGACTTAATTGACTAATTTGCCATGATTCTTGGTAAGCGATTTGCTTGAATACTGACTAGTTTACAGATTACTGTTTTATATGTATACCACTAGGAGATAAATGTACCAGAATAAGAAGTGTGAAGAACCGGTGCCCACTAACTGTTGATCATCCTGGTCTCCAGGCACTGTTGGAGGTGCCACAGACAATAATGTCCAGAAGAGCAGGTAACGATTACATGAGTACTTGTGAGAATGGTAAGCATGGCATACTGTTCTGTCTATAGAAGTTCTCAGTCTCCCATTGCTGGCTTGCCTCTCAAGTTAACAGGGTAGGTCCATATTTGGGAGAACAAACATTGCTGTAATTGTCCTGAACATTGTTCTGTCTTTTTGATGGGATGTTAAACGGGTGTTGTTACGAGTGTTGGGCTGGTAACTGAGATGTCGCTTTTTCAAATTCCCCAGATGAAATTTCTTAGCATACCCTTGAGCAAGGCCTAACCTTTAATGCTCTTGATGGTCTCTCTGTCTCAAAGCACCTGCTAACTGACCAAAATGTAAACATTTGTGGAGGGAGAGTTGATTGGAAGATGTATGACAGCTAGCTGCTTGCGGAAAATCTTGGTTAATGCCGTGAACTACCCAATTTACAATTTAAGGGCTAGATGTTTTTAACTCTTCATTTGTGATTGTTGATTTCTAACTTTGGCAATGTTCATCTAATTAGATCAGGTGTGTAAGCAGTTGAGTATTTCAAATACATGGAATAACTGGGGGTACCGGAGCAGTTTTGACAACCACTGCAAAAATCCACCCACCATGTAATCTCTGGTCCAGAAGCCAAACCAGTAAATCTACAGTATCTTGTCTCTGGTAGTAGCTACACTGACATCTGTAAAGACTGAACATTTTATTTCTTGCTGATTTTCTTTAAGTCCTAGACACATGAGTGTGCAGAGGGAAACACACTAGATACCTTGAGGGAATGGAGGGCCAGACTACTTTCAGGGCATGTCCTCCTGAGTCAGTTTACTGCTCCCAGTACCTCTACAGTTCCAGCCAATCTCACACAATCTGAAAAACAACCCATCAGCTTGGCACCAAGCTTCACTGGTTTCCATAATAGGTAATATTGGCCTGTTTTATCCTCTTTATGAAACAAGAACTGTTTTTGCCAGAACGCGTAAGCGGAGCCGGCTAAGAAGAGCGACTGACTGACTGACTGACTGGCTGCCCGCCCCTTGTTAAATTGCATAGTGGTTAGCGAAGCGGACTTGTGAACTATAGGTCCCGAGTTCATATCTCCTTGCAGGCGAAGCAAAGTGCGCATTGTGAATTATTCCGTACTACTGAAAATGTTGCTGGCTGAAACTGTATACGGTTATATTGTGACTGTTTCTGGCATGGAATAGTTCATCTTCAGTCTCGCTAGCAATGGCTCAATTCTTATGATTATTCCTAGGAAGTTAGTAGATACTAGTAAGCCTATTACGCGCTAATAAGCTGTTAAAACGGCCAGTGGCAAAAGTAATACAGTTCACAGACGCTATTTGTGGTGGAGGTAAACTTAATAAGAAACGTTAGTCAGTTTAACACAATCCTCAATGGAGTCTAACGACTGCTGAAACGTGTAATAGTGGTTAAAGACAGTGCCTCTCATGTGGAAGACCTAAGTTTGAATCTATTGAGAGCAAAAACATTTATTAATTATTTCTGGTAGATTCCACGATTCTCTCGTCTTTTCACTTGATGAAAAATTTAGTTATCCTCGCCTTTATTGAAAGTTATTGTATAAATGTCATTCACGAATGAAAGAAAAAAGTATGTTGTTTTGCCATGAAAGAAAAAAATACGTTCTTGTGCCATGAAATGAAATAGCTTTGGCAGACTCGCTAGCAATTGCTCAATTCTTATGACTATTCCAGTAAGTTAGTAGATACCGGTAAAGCTTATTACTGGCTAATACGCTGTTAAAACAGCCAGTGGCAAACGCAATACATAGCCGCTATTTGTGGTGGAGGTAAACTTAGTAAGAAACGTTAGTCAGTTTAACTGTATCAATGTCATTCACGAATGGCCAATTAACTATTAAAATGGCCAGTGGCAAAAGAGGATTTGTTCAGGATAGAGACAAGAAGCTATACTGACAGCTGGCAAATGTACAGCTCTGTGGTGTAGTGGTTAACGACACAGCCTTTCACGTGGGCGACCTGGGTTAAAATCTCGAGATGGCAACATTTTCTTTTGCGGGCCGGCTGAACTAGGCTTGCCTGGTTTCTTGTTCCAATCTGGATGGATGCTGTCCTGTGGTTGGATACAGCTTTGACGTATCTACTCAGTCATTCCCATGGGACTTATGGTCTGTATGTGTTTTTGACATGCATTTAATGCGTTTCCATATTTAATAAAATTATTCAAATTACCTTTTTTTGCCGGACCGCGTAAGCGGTTAGCATCGTGGTTAGAGATGTGGGCTTCAGAACGACAGGTACTGCGTTCAACTCCCGTACCAGTCAAGGCGCATTATGACGGAGGTTCAGGACAGACAATAACTTTGCTGGCTACAACCCTATGTAGCTACATAATAGGAAGCCTAAAATAAAACGGTACTGGTGGATGTTAGGATTTTTTCAGGATAGACAAACACTTTGCTGGCTACACGATTCTCTTGTCTTTTCACTTGACAAAAAAGTCAGTTATTGTCACCTGTATTAACAGATACTGTATCTATGTCATTCACGAATGGCTAATTAGCTGTTAAAACGGCCAGTGGCAAAAGAGGATTTGTTCAGGATTTGTTCATAGACAAAAACCTCACTGGCTACAACCTTCAGTAGCTACGTAATGGGAAGCCTAAAATGAAATTGTTTACTGTTATATTGCGACTATTTCTGGTGGATTTTCGAATTATGTCTTAAGATTTCTTCAGGATAGACAAACACTTCACTGGCTACACAATTCTCTCGTCTTTTCACTTGACAAAAAAGTCTGTTATCGTCACCTATATTGATACAGTAGTTATTGTATCAATGTCATTCACGAATGGCTAATAAGCTGTTAAAACGGTCAGTGGCAAAAGCCACATAGTTCATAGATGCTATTTGTGGTGGAGGTAAACTTTATAAAAAACGTTACTCAGTTTAACACAATGCTTAATGGCGTCTAGCGACATATTAGTTGCTAATAAGCTTTTAAAACTGCCAGAGGCAAAAGTCTTATAGTTCATAGGTACTATTTGTGGTACAGGTAAAGAAACGTTACTCAGTTTAACACAATAGTTAATGGTGTACTGACAGCTGGCAGCACTGTGGCGTAATGGTTAACGACACAGCCTTTCATGTGGGAGACCCGGGTTCAATTCTTGAGAGGGCAGCCACAATCAACATGTTCTATTGTGGGCCGGCTGAACTAGGCTTGCCTGGTTTCTTGTTTGTCAGTCATTCTTCAATATTCATACTTAAATTGTCTCTGAATAATAAATGGTGATGTAAGATATTTAAGCAATTAGGCAGGAAGGGGTGTAGTATATGACCAATATATGACAACTAAGGTCCTTTCTTAGGCACAATGTGTCACAGAACGCCTGGATACAGTTCTTTATATTGTATATCAGCCATACACCTGAAACATCCTGCGATACAACTATTATAAACCTGTTACTAACTTGTAACAGATCTTACAGCTAATCAACATTTAGTGTTTGAACAACCCAGTTTATAATTCTATACTACAACTCAGGTGATATAGAGTAAATAACATTAAGATCTTAATTTCATCACTAATGTAAATAACACATTTCACACTAAATACTAGTGTTTCATACATTTTATTTCAGAACGAAGCAGGATTCAAACTGGGGAGTTTTAATTGTTCTACCACAGTCTGACAATGTTGCTGATGTTAGATTCTAAGGAAAAATCCTGACCCCAAAATGAGTGTGTGCTATACAGGTCCAGTCATTCACGTGATTGTCATATATTAAAAAGAAAAAACTGGACTAGAACATAAAACATTTTACTGGTTGTTGAGGGTCAGGCTGGTCTTCTGTTTCATCAGAAATTCTGCCAGGCTTTCCTCCCAATGCATTCCTGGTAAGTTGTGTTCATCTACTGCTTGAAAGATTGTCAGCAGTCATTTCAAATTGAACACTGATTTTGCTGTAGTTACTGTGTGTATTATCAAGTGGTTCTCCTTTGTCATCTGTAAATATTCATGCTGTAAGGTTGTATCAGTGTTCAATACAAATCAGAGCAAGAGGATTTATTACTGGAATAAAGACCATATGTTGGGTGGGTTATAAGTTGTTCCACTCACCCACTGGTGTTATCTGTTCATCAAATTAATTTTATAAAACACTTTTTGTATTGGCAGTTGTCACAAAGTGCATATACAGAAAAAATAATTGGTGCATAGTGACTATGAAAAAAACACTAGTGGGGATGAGACCTAGGAAGAAACTTAGACAGGAGCCAGACTTTGAGGGGTCCTCTTTGGTTGTGCTGGGTGATATTTATAAGAATACATGACCTTTTTGGGCCAATATTTTTGCATGTTCCAATTACTGGCTGTTCAGTAAATACAGGTGGGCTGAGTCTTTAGGCAGAATCCAGACCAGCTGCACAACCAGGTGGACAAAGACACGGGTGACCAGGTGGCCTATCATCACTGTTAGATCTGCAACACAACCAGGTGGACTTTGAGCAGGGACAGCTAGGAGACATCAGGCCAGGGAATCCTAAAACATTGTCCAAGGACTTAGGTTCTCTTAAGATTCAACAGGACGCCACAGTTATTAGCAGGAGCATTCCTTAGATCCAAAAGGATAACTCAGAATTCCGACTGACCCTTGCAGTATCCAAGTAATGTTAAGGAATATTTAAATACACAGATGCATGTTTGGTATTAGTAGAAGGATAAGTGTCATGCTTCTTTGAGGATTTTTAGCCTGGGAGTGTTCTCAGCAGTCAGGGCCCACAGTGAGACATCATGATCCAGAACACTGATGGCCAGAATTGGAGACAGAGTGTTGGGCTACAGGGCAACCTAGAAAGAGGTTGAAATGAAGAATGGCAAACATTGAGACAGGTGAGTGCAATAAGAATTTAATAACGTTTCGGTACCAAGATTTCAACAGTTTACACTCAGCAGGCAACCTAAAGTTGGTACCGAAACGTTGTTATTAAATTCTTATTGCTAGTTACGCAGACTGGGTGCTGGAGTTCTTTTGTTTACTTGAATCGACCATCTTCATTTGACATGACAAACATTAGTTACCGGGATTGTAACTCCGGTTATATGAGTGGAGCGGAGCCCCCTAGAGGGGCTTTAGCTCCTAGTGGTTTACCCTGGCCGCGTTAGCGGCCGTACTGAAAACTCATAATGCACGATGCAACAGCCAATCAGGGCACGCCTGCCCCTATATATGACCCGTGAGCCCAGAGAACGCCCTCCCGAGTTTTATTCAGCAACTCTTGGGACGGTAGGGCAACAGGTCTAGGGGGCTCCGCTCCGCTCATATAACCGGAGTTACATTCCCGGTAACTAACGTTATATGTCGTGGAGCTCCGCCCCCTAGAGGGGCTTTAGCTCCTAGTGGTTCACGGCGGAGCGAGCGAGCCAAAGATACTCCCTGCCGGACCAACCAGCACGGCTCGCAGGGTCCAGTATAAAAACTGGACCCCACGACGAAAACATCCCCGAGAGCTGACAAGGTCAGAGAAGGGATGATCGAATGCGTTAATGATGGAATCCTCCCCCAGAGTAGGCCTATGAACACATAGGCCACCCCAGGGGAGGGGATGTTGAGCTCAAGCGAAAGGGAAACGTATCCATTCCACCTAAGCACAACACATACTCACACACCACACATCACGAGATGAGGGGCATGGGGAAACAAAAAAATAAATGACAATAAGACAAACATCCCAAGGAGGGAGCGAACCCACACCCAGCGAATTGGCAGGCAGTGATATTACCACTGAGCCAGCAGGATACTGAGCTGCAGTAGCACTAGAGAAAAGATAGAATCAAGGCAAAACACGAGATTCCCCATCAAAATTCAGAGATCTCGGGCAGCTGCACTTAGAACCGAATGAACAAGGGATGAAGGAGACATGTCCAGTAAGTAGTAACAGACAAACGCCGAAGACGACGACGCCGCAGCGCAAATGTCATCTACTCTGACCCTGTGGAAAAGGGCAGAGGAGGCTGCAACACCGCGCATGGAGTGTGCACGGAGGCCATCCGGAACCACGGAACCAGACGCCCCGTAGGCCAAAGTGATGCTGTCACAAAGCCAGTGGGAGAGACGCTGCTTAGAAAGTGGACGACCCACCCGGGAATCCGAATAGCAAACAAACAGCTGGGGAGTCAGTCTGATAGAGCTTGTGCGCTCTATGTAAAGAGCGAGAGCGCGCACTGGACACAGACAGTGGAGCCTCTCGTCCTCCTCACGTGCGTGCGGAGGAGGGAAGAAGGCCTGTAAATAGATAGTCCTAGATCGAAATGAGCTGGTGATAACCTTGGGTATGAAAGAAGGATTAGGTCTCAGCGTAGCAGAACCTAAGTCCTCTCTTATAGTAAGGCAGCCCGGACGAACCGAAAGTGCGCGGAGGTCACTCACCCGCTTGGCAGAGCACAAAGCGATGAGTAAAGCAGTCTTAAGGGAGAGCAACTTAAGAGAACACTGCTGCAAAGGCTCGAACGGGGGCTCACAGAGAGCGCCCAGCACCTTGGCCAGATCCCATTGCGGAGCGCCCAGCCTGGTCACCGGGCACAGACGACGCGTACCCAAAAGGAAGCGGCGGAGGAGAGGGTAGCTGAAAACAGTGTTTCCAGCAAAACCCTCATGACACGCAGAGATGGCCGATGCATAACCATGGATGGTCGAAGGAGACCTATCCATATCAAAGAGATACTGCAGAAAGGGTCCGAGGACCTCCCCGTCCACCACGACACAAACATATTCCAGCGAGTGGAATACACCTTGGACGTGGATGCTGCCATAGCACCCTGGATGGTGCAGACGACCGCAGCGGACAGACCTCTATTCAAAAGCCTGTCCCACTCAGGGGCCAGACCCTGAGAGTTCCTGATAGCGATGGAGGGTGTAGGATCAAGCCCTCCGCTTGGGACAGTGCGTCCTGTCTGAGCAAGACCGTCCACGGGCGGTTCGCTAGCAACTGGATCATCTCTGGATACCAGATAGCCGCAGGGCGATCAGGCGCCACTAGGATGACCCAAAGCCCTTCCGCCTTGATCCGAGCCAGCAGACGCGCTATGCAGCGCTGCGGGGGAAATGCGTAAAGGAGGCCTCGAGGCCATGGGTGGTGCGCAAACGCGTCCACCCCCAGAGGGGGGCGATCCATCTGGGACAGGGAGAACCACAGGCGACAGTGTGCGTTCTCTCTGGAAGCGAATAGGTCCACCTGGGCTTCCCCAAACCTCTGCCAGATGAGGGAGACGATGTCTGGGTGAAGACGCCACTCGTCGGGATGAAGGCCGCCCCGAGACATCATGTCCGCGCCCACATTCAGATGGCCCGGAATGTGCGTCGCAGTCAGAGAGCGGAGGTGGGCATGCTCCCATAGCCAAAGATGTCTCACCGACCGGTGGAGAGCAGGAGACCTGATCCCCCCCGGCGATTGATGTAAGCCACCGTGGCCAGGTTGTCTGAGCGAATCAGGACATCGCGGCCCTTGACCCGGTCCGAGAAGTGCGTCAGCACCAATAAGACCGTGTCCAGTTCCAGCAGGTTGATGTGGCGAGGGCCGGGAGGCCACACGCCCCCGACAGCCTGACCCTGACACACACCGCCCCATCCGTGAAGAGAGGCGTCTGTGAAAACCTGAATGTACTCTGACACCCTGCCCAGAGGAGCGCCCTGAGAGAGCGCCAAGGGGTCTCTCCAATGGTCCAGGTCCCCACGCAGGAGAGCTGGCAGAGACAAAATCCAGTTCCGATGGCGTACCGGGTCGACCCGCTGGCGAGTGAACCAGGCCTGTAGGCCGCGCATGTGCAGTAGGCCCAGGGGAACTACCGCGTGTGCAGCAGCCATCATGCCCAAAAGGGACATGATGGTCCGAACCGAAAGCCTGCAGGGCGGCCGGCACAGGTTGACAGAGAGCAAATTGAGAGCCCGAGAATCTGAAATGCGGGCTCTCATTGTACGCGTGTCCATGACCAGACCCAAGTAAGAAACCCACTGTGCTGGCCTTGGCACGCTCTTCTGCCAATTCACAGCGAGACCTAACCGCGTGAGAAGGGACACCACATGGAAAGTGTGCGTCCTGGCCAATTCCAGGGACGATGCTAGAATCAGGAGGTCGTCCAAATAGGCTAAAATCCAGATGCCTTCCCTGCGTAGGGGCTCCAGCGCTGCCTCCAGACATTTGGAGAAAGTGCGTGGGGCCAGAGCGTAGCCAAACGGAATCCTCATATACTCGTAGACCCTGCCCTGAAAGGCAAACCGGAAAAACTTCCTGTGTCTGCGCACGTTCGGGACATGGAAGTAAGCATCCTTGAGGTCTATGCTTGAACAGAAATCTCCCAGCAGGAAGGCTTCTAGCAGGCGAGTGGTGGTGAGCATACGGAACGGACGTTTGGCTATGTGCGCATTCAGATTGCGCAGATCCAAGATCTGCCTCACTCCTCCCGTTCTCTTGGGAACCAGGAAGTAACGGGAGTAAAAGCCGTCCTGCCTGAGATCCTCCGGGACCTCGGAGATCACTCCTTTGCTCAACAAGTCCGTCACCTCTGACAGTAGAGCAGACGCTCTGTCAGGGCGATGACATCACCGTCTCCACTATACCGGAGAGGGGAGGTGGAGCTGAGCGAAACTGAATTAGATAACCCAGTCTGATCGTTCGATCGAGCCAGGCTGACATTGTACATTGCTGACGCCACTCCCAATAACGCTCTGAGAGAGGAAGAGCATGAAGTTGGTGGGCGTTGGCCAGAAAGAGTTCGAATTCCCCCTCTGCCCCTACCGCCGCCGAGCTCGACCCGGAGAGGAAGAGACACGGCCCAAGAAGGGCAGAGAGATAAAGGGATGAGAAAAAATAAGAGTCGCATCAGGAGGCAAACCCGGGTCAACAGAGCCAAGCGCACTAACCACTGAGCCATCCCACTGTTATTTAGTACAGCGCTCTCACTCATAGAAAGCTGAGAGAGCGCGGAGCCTGGCATTTGCATATGCGGACGTGGTACCCTGAGTGGGGACGCGTTGCCATGGAGACGCCGAGTAGTGCAGACGAAAATGGGGGAATCAGAAGGAACACGTAGCGGGAAGGAGGCGAGAGCCGGCGACGTTACCTGGCGTGTCATCCCATCATAGCGAGCGGGTTGAGAAGACACCAGGGTTACATCTGTAACCCCAAGTGAACTCTCAGGACGCTCGTTAATCCGCGAAAGGCGGGAGAGAGAGGATTCCTGCATCTGCATAAGCGAACGCTTCACTGAAAGCGAGCGAATGTCAACACGGTCGTGCCGGGCAAAACTCTGAGAGCGAACACGCTTGGGACTGGCGGGCAGCGGAACAAGAGACGCCTCTGAACCCGCTAGCCGGTGCTTATGTTTATGAGAGATGGCGGGTAGGGAGGAGAGAGTAGTTATACCTATAACTCCCTAAAAAGACTCACTACCCTAAAGACAGTTAACACCGCTCTCACCCTTACACTGAATAGGGAAAGGAATAGAACGTGCACAAGCAAAAACATTAGAATACCTGCAGGCTACAGGGCGAGAACGAGGGAAAAGCCTCTCGTTTGCGCCACTGCTCATATCCAACGGGGCATACATAGAGACAGAGAGAGCGCTCGCTGAGTCTCTAACAGCCACCCAAGGAGGCAAACTAGAGCATACAAGGGTACAAGTGAATTAACAGGCTCAGACTCCGCCTGAGTCTACACAGAAGCACAACTTACACCCAAGCAAAGTTTAGCTTGTTTATTGAAAGGAAAAGATGGTCGGGCCGAATCCGCGACGCCGTCAGACTCGGTCCTTACCCTGCTGATGGAGGAAGAGGCGGGGGCCTTGAGGGCAACGTTGCCACTCGCAGCCCGCTCCACGCCTAGTCAGGACGGTTTGGGTCTCTTAGACGGCCACAGATGATCCAGTCTGGGGGCGGGTTGCCTGCGTCACACGGTAGGGGGAGCAGGAGCCGCGGCAGTAGGAGGAGGAGGCGCTGAGGCAGCAGAGGAGGCGGCAGCAGAGACCTGGAGGCACTGGCGTCGCTTAGCAGAGGAGCCCGGGTGATGAGAAAAAGGACGTGGAGCCGAAAGAGAAGAGCAGCTAGCCAAAGGAAGGTGACGAGATAGCTCCTTCCTTCCCTCGTCTGTCTTCTTGAAAGACACTATGGCAGTGTGAACAGCGTCACCGAACAAGCCCTCTTGGGACAGTGGTGCGTTCAGGAGGGGTGCGCGATCGGTGTCGCGTAGGGAGGAGAGAGACAGCCACAGGTGACGGTGTCCGACCACGGAAGAAGCCACTGCGCGTCCGGCACAAACTGTCTGAGCCTGGTTAAGGTGGAGAATAGCCTTTTGGTTACCGGCTACCTCTTCAACGTCACGCGACGACGGAGTAGGTGAACGGCTTAAAACGTGGGAAGCCGCCGACGCGAGGAGAGCAACGTTGTTCGCCGTGGCCAGGGCCTGTGATCCCAAAACGTAGACTTTATCCCATAACTGCCCTGTGTAGCGGTCCTTGGTGGATGGTAGGGCAGGCTTCTTCCCCGACCAGCCCCAGGAAGACAGGAAATGCGCGGCCAGCTCAGGTTCTAAAGGGGGAACGGCCGAGCTGATGGGAGTCTGCCTACCGTTGACTCTGGTGAAGGTGGTGTAGGACTTGACGGGAGCTTGTGCAGAGGCTGGAATGGACTAGGAACCCTCGGCGAAAGCTTTAAAACCGCGGACCTCAGGCGCAGGGGAGTCCACCGGTTTGACACGTTCCGCCCAGGAGCCAAAGGACATGTCTGAAGGTTCCTTCGGTGTCGGCAGGGGAAGCTGGATACGTAGCGCTGCTCTCTCAATCATGCCCGCAAACTCCACGCTGAGAGGGGGCGGGCGGAAGGAAGCAGCAGAAGAGAGGTCGTCATCTATTTCACCCGGGAGAGAGGGTGAAGCACGAGACCCGCCACCACAACCCACGCGGGAAGGGGTTGCGGCAGCGAAAAATTTCTTCATGGTGAGACGTCGAACTAAAGAATGCCGACGACAAAAATTCTCAGGCTGAAGCAATAGAAATAAGTAACAGTAAACTCAGCAAGCGTTTGCTGAATAAAAAGGGAGGGCGTTCTCTGGGCTCACGGGTCATATATAGGGGCAGGCGTACCCTGATTGGCTGTTGCATCGTGCATAATGAGTTTTCAGTACAGCCGCTAACGCGGGAGCTAAACCACTAGGAGCTAAAGCCCCTCTAGGGGGCGGAGCTCCACGACATATAACAGCTTTTTACGGGGAAGGCAAATAATATCAGAAGTAATTGTAAATGAAACACTGGTCAGTTGGTTATTCTCACTCTTTGCAGTCTCTATTGATTTCCTCTCTGCTTTCTTCTTAGCTTGTGGCCAAAAATTTATTTGCACTTTGTGCACACTGCTGCATTGGCCAGTTTCTCTGTTGGCGATCATCTGCCTTGCGCTTTGACATTATAGCGACTTGACTCAAGTCCGTCATTTGACTGGACTCAAGTCTGTTAGAGCAAATTACGTTCAAGGTGTTAAATAAATAAAAGAGCGGAGATTACACTGTTTTCCGATTATGGCTCAAAACTGGACAGTGACGAACTCGGCACAGACTATATATTTAAATGGCCAATCAAATTAATGGAAGTAGGAGGGCGTAGTGATGGGAAACTAAATAACCCAATCTGGCGATGTAAACCAGGAGTGAGGGCGTGACGATTTTCAATGACCAGTGAAATTAAGAGGATTGGAGTTCACTACAACCCCGCTTCTTTTTTAAACTCACGAGAACGTTTTACTTCTCAATTGTGTTTTACTGGCGGTTGTAATCGAAGTCTAACATTTCAGTAAAGCGTCGAGAATGCATTCCAGCAATTTCTATTCAACTCGCCAAGCCATGGAAATGGCTACTAAAAACGCGACAACAGTTCAAGGCAGTCCAAGTAATTTTGTTACCACAAATCAAGTACAGTCGACTAAGAGCTTACTGTCTGTACATTAGCTAGCAGTACGTGCGGTAAGGAGTTGTTTTGTGTTTCAGCTATCTAGCTTGCTGGGTACCGTTGTTACATACAGAAAACAATTTTTAGCGTATTGTAACTAGATAACTAACCTTAGTAAAACATTATATAGATATATTTATACACATACATACCTAGCAAATTAACCAGACTATTGACGGTATTTCTAACAGCTTGCTCGGTGGAAGGCCCGGGGCCTGGTCTTCTCGAGCAAGACGAAATATATTATTTTTTGAACGTTAGATTTGTGCTGTTTGTAATTTTATTAGAATTATTATTAGAACCTTTTTTTCATAGCGTGCGGTCGGGACCTACGCAACACTGCTGGCTAGGATGAAAAGTATAGGCCGCATGAAAGGCGAATGTGCATTTATATTACTTTAAAAAAAAAAGTTCAAATAGTCAAAAGAAATAAACCAATAAGTGTGTGGTGGCTGTGTGAAATGGAACATTCATCATGCAAATGTATTAAGCAAGATTAGTCTTGGGTTGTCTGAATTGTGGGCTTTGGGGAGGAATAATTTTGCGGGAATAACACTACAATAAACACTACCTAGTTATATGAATTGGTTTACACCTTGTTATTGAGTTTAACTTGATTAATAACTTGTTAATTACCATTTACCATTGAATTAAGGATTATAAAGCATATTATAATTGCTAAAACACCACACATGACTTCTCAGATGCAGCTGCAAGCCGATACTAGACACACAGGGAGAAACATTGTTCGTTGGACAACCTGGACAAAGCAGCAAAGAGGGACATCAAACAGCGGACACAGCACCGCAAGTGACAGGTTTGTTTATAAATGTGTATTAAGAAAAAACATGTTTGTTTTATATTTGATTGGAAGTGATGACTAATTTATCTTCAAAATAAATAAAATAAGGCCACATCTAAAATGGGTGTATATCCCTTTTTATATGAAGGTACAACAGCGACAAAACTTTTTTATTTGTAAAAGAATTGTGCACACTTGTAAAAAAGATTTGCTAACTTGGAATTACTTTTGTAGTTGTATAAAAAATGTGCATAGTATAACTAACTTGATATTTGGAATCTTGCTACTCATTAATAACACTTGCCAACGTAAAATACGGACACTCAGAGTTTTGTTACTAAAATTTCGCTAGAACTGTGACAAAATGATTTGTATTTGTAAATCACAGTCTGCAGTAGTATGTTTCAGAGTTAACACGCGGATATACCCATGAGGACTCTGATCGGCACGGCATAGCTTTTTCTGACCAATGAACTGAGTGCATGGTGAATCCGTCATGTTTTCATGTTTTAACCAATCTGAGTAGATTCTGGAACACAAGTGTTTTAGCTCAGTGATGTATTGCAGAGGAGGAAAAACAGGTTTCATCGTGGTCAGCCTTTCCTACCCGCTCGTACCTCAGTTGTTGATACTATATCAAACCTTTTATCTAGTTAGTTCAACGCGACAATGCATTTGAAAAGTACAAAAAACTGTTTTGATTGAAAAAAAATTAATGTTATAGGAATAACAACATGCTAAATTACCACGATGGAAAAATAGTAATTAGCTAAGAATTGACATTTTGCATATGATTTTTCATGCTGAAACTGTACCCTGTTCTTTGGAGCAGAAATTCCTATAAAGTAAAAAAACAGTGAGGACAGCCCTAGCAGATTAAACAAATGTGTAGAACAAGCACTTCAAGTGATAAACAAAAACTACATGTTATGATGTGAACCATATTCAACTGGTATGTATATGCCCAAACTAGTCTAATACAAAATATGAATTGTGCAAAGTGAATTTCTATTGTTCTCGTGGTAAATGCATATCCATGTCAAAGGCAAAATGTTAAGTAGCCATGTAAATTCCTTGCTAGTTGCTAGATTTACATTTTAGTAATTTAGCTAGTAGACTTCAGTAAACTTTGTGCATTGATCTAGCTGGGTGGAAAAATAATCTAAAAGGTTTGTTATCCCATCAAAAACTGAGGTATGAGAAGCCAACCGTGCTTAGCCATGTTTTTCTTCCTCTGCATCACTATGAGTTGAAACTGGTTGAAACTCTGGCACTGCTTGTTCCAGAATCTACTCAGATTGGTTAAAAGGTGAAATTGTTACGTTCACGATGCATTCAGTTCAATGGAAGAAAAAGGTATGGCCTGCTAATCAAAGTCCTCATGGGTATATCCGCTTGCAAACACTGTGAAACACACTACCGCAGACTGTGATTTACAAATAAAAATAATTTCTAGTTCTAGAAAGATTTTAGTGAGTGTCCGTATTTTACGTTGGCAAGTGTTATTAATGATTCCAAATATGAAGTTGGTTACAAGTATGCACATTTTTTATACAACTACAAAAGTAATTACTTGTTTGGAGATCTTTTTACAAGTGTGCAACATATTTTACAAATAAAAAACTTATGTCGCTGTTTTACCTTCATAATTTTATATGTATTTGAATTTATCCTAACACCTTTAGCTTCCTTAAATGTGAAGCGTATGACTTGCTGTAATGTTTGGACCGCTCTAGATGTTTACAGTTTGACATTGTACCGTTTTGACATTGTCAATTTATTGTCTACTGTACTTTCACAGGCTTTGGCTAGTTGGCTGAAAGAACCCTTGGCTGAAGAGAAGTTGCAGTTTGCCGGGGCAACTGAGGACATGATGTCTGATATGGAGACTTACCCCGGTGGATTTTTGGTTTCCTCTCCTAGCTGGCACTCTGCTGAGTTTGAGTACCTGATCAAATTAGCTGACGAATGAAGGAGAGCCAAACGTTCTTATGGAAAGAAGAGGCGTCGCCAAAACAACCACCACAGCCCTACCCTGGAAACCTGATTGCTCAGAACATTTAAAGAGAAGAGAAGCTGTGGTTTACCGGACAACTGAGGACATGATGTCTGGTGTGGATACTGAATTTTTGGTTTCCTGATCAAATTAGCTGACCAGCGAAGGTCACTTGAACTGGACTGATTTACACACACACACTCAAGTCTCAATTGCTGCTACCAGACACTCTACTTTATATAGTTTTTAGTATCTTTATTCGGGTGTAGTTATTTTGTTGTCCATTACTTAAAATGTTTTGCTATTTGTTTTTAGCCTTTCTATTGGTGCATTGCTGTGAGGTTAGTATTGCGTAAAGGTTTTATTCACATTGACAATTTATTTTCTATTGTTCCTCAAAATCTGTACATTATTCCAAACTTTTGGCCGCCAGTGTCCTTTTGAGAAATTTCTAATCTTGTATTGCTGTGTGGGAACCTGCAAGCAAGCATTTTCACTTTAGACGTAACTAAATGCAATCTTTAATTACATTGCTGTTTTTAGTAATGTGTCCCAATAATATTTGATTTGAATTAATATATGTAACATATTTTCTTGTAACCCTGTTAAATTGTTTGTATACTTTAAAGAACGTTCTGTTGCTGCATTCACTTTGAGGGTACATACAAGCATTTTCTTTTTGAACTTGTTTACACTACTTTGACAGTTGTACAGCTGTTTATTTGTACACATTCATTGTGAAATACTGAATTTTTTTGCACTTAAAAAAATAAAAGCATTTTACTGGTATACGCTGTGGCTGAATAAACATGGGGGGGGGGTAGGAAAAAGAACGGGGGGATAAGGGGGGGGGAGGGTTGAAAAGGGGGGGGTTACCGGGTAAAAGTCGCAAAATATCCTAATTTCTTTACTGGTGGGCACTCGTTAAAAGTCAAGGTCTGGAATCATTGCCAGCCACAATCTGTCCTCCATTGATATGTTAATACCTCACAGCAGGGGGTGGGGTTGTAACAATGGTGAGGTTTGTGTGTCGCGATATGTCCTAATGCCCAGTGGTGGGGTTTCCTTAAAAGTAGGGAAGAGTAGAAGAATGTCCCATGCTGGTGCTGTTGCCAGTCAGGATTCTAACTATTCTTGACTGGTGATAGTTCCTTTGCGGTTCATCTTCGTGAAAAGTCGCGACATAAACCGGCTTTGGAGTGTTGAGTAATTAAAGACAGTAAATCTCACGACTGGCCTGGAATTGGCAACATTCGTACGAGGTGTCAAGATAACTAGGACTACGGAACAGAGGTATTTGACGCAGTGACAATAAAAGCAGTACATACATTTTGTGTAAGCTTACACTGTAAGCCTCCATTCCTTATACCGAAGGGTTGGTTGTTAGGCTACCTGCTCTGCTGAACATTATTGCCTGTCACATCTCCAACGGTGCCTAAAGACCAGAAAAAATAATCAAAACAATATTTGACCATACATTTTGGTTGTGCTATATGCCCACACCATCCCGAAACAGAAAAGTTTATATTTTGTAAAGTTGTTCAGTAATATTTTATAGATCATGATGCAATATTAATGTGGAAACACTGGTTTGTTGTTTTAAGTTAACACTAAAATAGCGTTTATTTTGCGTCGGATTTCGACGTAGTTCCACTTAAAAAGAAATGGGTTTACAGCGCTTCTGTGGGGGGTACAAATTACTTCGGGCTTTGTTGGATTTTGACAATTTAGCTTCTGCATCCCTCCCACTCGTCCCAGTCAACAGAAAAAAACATTTCGGAAGGTAGGCTATGGATGACGGAGTGGAGGTCCCCCTCGTCATCCACAAATTACATTCTTGTTTATGGCTAGTGGGATTAAATCAATTCAAACCAGTCTTTGAACAAAGGCAAGCATCATGGCCGCATCAAACAGCCAACGCGATGTTCCGTCCAAGTTATGGGTCACCATGGTCGTTGTTGTGGTCGTACTTCAAGTCGCTTCGACAACCGGACTCCTTGTCTTATTGAACATGTCCGTTGATCAGGTAAGGCATTTTTTTAGTATTCAACTGCTTTGGGATTCTCACCTCTGTTAGTTTCCCAGCCGAACTTGTAGTCTGGACAAATTGACAGCGGTCAGACAGACCACATCTGTTAAAACATTATGAAAACGTAGCGGTGTCCATGAACTGATGAATGACAGTGTATTATCCTACTGATTTAAAAATTACAATCTAAATATGTACGAGGGCTATGAACCGTTTTAACACTTTACAAATAAGATAAGTAGGCTATTATAAATGAATTGCCATAAATGCAGTAAACCTCCCTCGAATGACACTGCTACATAAAATACAAGTTTATTTTGTAATTCATATTCTATAACCACTCCAAAAGTGAAATATACATAAAAAGGATACACTGTGTTCATTGTAAATGCGTGGAGATGGATGTGATGATCACACCAGACTCTGAGGCTGTCAGATTTCATCAGTGTATTACTAAAACATACTCCGATTGTTCTCTCTTTGTCGTTTGTGGGAACCAAAGGTTTGTCTCAGTTTCTTACGACGATGACAAAGCCAGTAGCAGCATTAACAAAGACCCCGCTGTTAGTCAGGAATATGACTAAACCCTACATAGCCAGATCCTTCAGATCTAAACCACACACATTGGTCATAACAGTGAAGTGGTCGTGGGTAGCGGTGATTTAGCCTATTAACTGTATGACTCATCTGGCAAATAATAGACGGAAAGAAACTCACTGCTTAGTCAAACTAGGTCTGTCCAAAAACTGTATACATTTACCAAAGTTGCTATGTGCAGTCAGCAAAGTTGTGTTGCTGTCTTGGCCAGTAGGCAGGGAATGCTCATTGTTGTTTCGATTAAACCAGAGGGGAGCTGCCAAATCATTTACATGACTGAGTGCATTATTACACATGGAAAAACATGTTTCCAGGAATCTCATCCATTTATTATGAGGGAAACGGTACAACTCCAGTAGTTTGACTAACAGCCCACGTTAATTTTAATGGTAAATTGTGCACTCTTCATCATCTGCTCTACGAAACCTGCTGTGAAAATATAACATGAACATAAAAAAACACTATTTAAAGCTGATCCACTCCATAAACCCCCAAACATAATTTAATCATGATCCTCTAAGTATTACACATACAAAGAGACTCAGTCCCCACAACTACTGTGTGATTTGCTCTGTGTAGTTAAGGAATCAGGGGGTGGAGGAGGAGTTGCGTTGCCTGGGGCTCCTGAATGCCCTGGAGAAAGACCAAGAAGTACCAGACTCTTTGGCCCAACTGTTTGGGGAGCCCTGCATCAAACTGGCCACGGAAATCAGGGCCTATATCACCAAGGTAGGTACCATCTCTAGATTACACACTCATAGCTTTGATAGCTTTTCATATAACTAATATGTTTCTAGAATTGCATACACGTGGGGATATTGTTCCAAAAAAGGGAGCTTTAGCATTCACTTTTACCAAATGGATTATTTGTTTTATTGTCTAGAGCATTTAGCTTTTCAGAGCTCGGAGTCCACAGACAGAATTCTTCAAATACTTGTGTGCAACATTGTCGTCTCTGAATCAAAACCCTCAATCTAATAAGCACTGTTGTTTTAGCTTGTTTACAGAGGGCGTTGCCTAACCCTGAATGTCAGGCCAAACTCATCTCCGCATATGAGTTTTCTTATTCTCATGATCCACACTGCGAAAGTCTAGATTAGAACCTCTAATTTGGTCGAACCCCGCGCCACTAACTGAATAAACCTGTATCTTGTTCACCGCCAAGAAAGACTGAGTCATCCTTTGTGGTCCCTTTCTGTTAGACAGAGGATCATAAAAGAGGCCTGGAAGGGTGCAAGTTGCAGTAAGAAATGCATCTTAAAACAGCTTCCATGCATTTTTGTATGACCTTTTTTATTATGACAGTTGGTCACCTATACGTTTTTTTCCAGTGAAATCTATACGGCAATCTGACTACAATACACACAGAGGGTGATTATTGTCACCAGAGACATATCAGTCTTACCTGGCTGAGAATGGAGAAGAGATGCGTCATTTTAGGTGTGTGCGAGTTGTAGGTGTGTCAAACTGTTCGTTCAGTTAACACGCGGTTTGGACACAACTGTATCCCAGAAGACTTGTCACCTGAGGCCTCGTCGAAGTCACCTGGTCCAGAACGGAGGCTGGGAGGCACACGTTGCTGAATAAAGCCATGAATACATAGAACTCTCTGTCACCCCAGCTGACTCAAGCTAGCAATGCAAATGTAATTATAAAAAGCAGATAAGAGAACACCTTGCGGCCCCACGCTGACTGTGAGCAGAAACACAGACATGACATTTACATTTAAGTCGTTTAGCAGACACCCGGGAAGAGCGGGCACTACCTAGAAAGAACATTACCAAATCCTCTATTCTGTACCCTCAATGTGTGTTCACTATTTGGGTCTTAGTCGCATTTCAAAACGTGCTCTTGTCTTTTAGGTGACGGAAAGTATTGTTTCCAAACACGCCTTCCCAGGTAAACATAAAGCCACCCACCCACAATCTATTCTATTCCTTTTTTTTCCAACCATCTGATATCAACTCCTCAGCTCTCATTGTCTCAATACTATGTTGTTTTTTTTAGAGCCCAGAGCCGATCCACAAACCACACCAGTCATCTCTGCTGGTAATCAGAAACCATCTGCCCACCTGACACTACGAGACAATGGCTTACAGGGTATATGTTAGTCTACAGTCTGTTTTCTTATTTTTGGTGGGACATTCAATTATGTCAGCTTTTCTGTGATATCATATATATCTAATTATCTTGTTTTTATACTAGAAATAAATGGCAGAATGTCAGTAAAATTTAAAACACAGTAGGGGACAGTGGTTAGATGAGCCAAGGAGTTTGTTTAGCCAACGCTTGTTTCTAGGACAACAAACAAAATGGATCATGTGACCACGTCTTCCCCATCATTTCATGGGGAAGATATCCTGACTGCATCCTCTCTCCTTGTCTCCTCTTAAGCCATTGGATTAGAAAGCCAGAGGGGTTTTGAAAAAGAGATGAGGAGAGTGGACGCAAGGAATATGACATTTAGGTCTCTACATTCAGTGTGCGACAGGAAAAACATAGAGATTAGTGGATTTTCACCGTCAAATGCATTTGTGTTATACAGCATGTTTCCAAAGTTGATACTGTATTTTTAGTAGAATGAATAGATTTCTCTTAACAAAGTGATGTTGAATGTAAAAATTGGCTGAACATAACCTAGTCCCTTATTAATATCAAACATCTGTAAAGACCATCTGGGTAAAAAGAGATGTGGCATCATTCATTTAATCTCCACTACAAATCATGTGTTTGCACATTATTTTCCCAAACTGCGGCATGACTGCACATAATCCTCAAACTTTAAACACTGCCTTTTTTCAGCTTCAGATCACCACCTGCAGTACATTCAAGAATACATACTCGTTCCGTAATTGAATACGTCAGAACAGCTGATATTGATTTGCTCCTTGGCTGAATTTTCCTGTCTCTTTCTCCCATCCATTCCTTCTTACCTTCCTTCTTTCGCTACAGCGCTCATTCGACCAAAGTCAAAGAAATCCAACCACATTTACAATCCTTTTCTCCACTAAGTCTACAGTATTAGTGCCTTGATTTTAATGACCGCATCAAAGTAGCTTTCTTTCTCCTCCTTTACAGGCCCCATATCCATGACCCCCCAGAAAGACCTGCACCAATCCTGCCGCCACCCGGTCCGGTCCTGGGGCAACCAGAGCTTCAGTTCCCACCTCCGCAACATGACCTTGTCTCACGGACGACTCCGCATCCCCCGGTCCGGACGCTATTACCTGTATTCTCAGGTGTACTTCCGCTACCCGTCCCTCAGCCACGACCACCAGGGGGGCACCTCCAGCTACCAACTGGTCCAGTGCGTCTACAAGACGACGTCCTACGCCAAGCCCATTCAGCTACTCAAGGGAGTGGGCACCAAGTGCTGGGCGCCGGACACTCACCACGCCCTCCAATCTGTCCACCAGGGGGGCCTGTTCGAGCTAAAGACCGGAGATGAGGTCTTCGTCTCGGTGTCGTCGCCTACAGCCGTTCGCACCGAGGACTCGTCCAGCTATTTCGGGGCGTTCCTGTTTGACCCGTGAGCATGGCGGTGGATGGTCACGAAAGACAATACATGGACGTTGACCATTTTAGTTCAAGGCTACAGACTTTATATAACCGTGGTTATGGACACTGGCCGCAGACAGAGCACATGTCATTTATGAAACTGTCTCACAGTCGGCTTGGCATTAATGACTCTACATTAGAGTGGAGTGATAGGCCAACTGGCGTCCCACTTCAGCTGGTTCAAGTTTACACATCTTTGACAAGTTTTTACAAAGGTGTCTTGATTGCAACTGTCTTGCAAAACATACCTTAATGTGGAACCTCTTAATACGTTCAGATGAAAAGTATTCAGAAGAAATCGGTTTCTTGAAAGACAAAAGCAATGGTTCTCTATTTCAGAGCAAACAGCGTTTTCTTCTGTAACACTAGATCATGCATAGCTAATTTTAAAGTATCTATGAGATAATACCCGTTTAGACAGACATAGATCAGGGGAGATTAAGAAATAATTTCATGCCAGTAAATTTCATTAGGAGAATGATCTAGTATGGTAAATAATCAAATCACAGAGACACTGCTAGTATCTGTCCATCATTCCTAAATGAGCTTCAAGAGTGAATGGAACTGCTTTGGAATATGATTTACACAATGTTTACCACATCTACCATTTGAACTAAAGTGTCTAAGCAAGTTTGTAGAAAACAGTAGATATATTTTGCCCTAAAAGTTGTTCAAAATTGGTGGAGTCCTATTTTTTTTTAAATCACAGTTGTAATTGCAGCCAAAGGATATATATATATATATTTTTACAACATTTCACAATTTCAGTTGTTTTAGTAATTAATCCACAAACTGAGAATATCATTACAGGTTCTGGGTGACTGTTGGGGAAAAAAACACAATGAACAATGAAGTTCTTTCAGTCATTTGTATAAAACCTTATATGAAAGCTGTTGGTAAGGCTCCAAAGGAAGTTGGTCAAGACCCTGTTTAGAAACCTACATCTTACTAACAAATGTGCCCTTTAATTATTTTAGTGATTAACTGTAGTAAATAGTTTGTTGGCTCCCAATTGGGATTGTTCTTTACTGTGGGTACAGTTACTACAAATTACTGGAAATAACCAGGTTTCACTCTCATTCTTCAGCAAGAGATTCAGAGCTAGACAGTAGACCGATTACTAATGAGCACTGTTTTGAGCCAAGTTCAAAAATCCTGTTTGCAATGTCTAAAGACTCTGTTTAGCTGTGTATTTGAAACAATAAACCAGATTTACTATAGATGTCTTCCGCTTTCAACTTCTCATGACAGGCTTAGTGTTTCACTTAGTCTATTAAAATAAAGCCAACATCAGACAGTGAGTCACACAAATCTTAAGGAGTGGCTCAGGATGTTGGAGTGCACACTTAAATTATATACTTGTTGGCGAGTTACTGGGCAAAAAGCATGCATTTACTCATGTGAGAGTTAACATAATATTTAATTTTTGAATCTCTGTTGCACATTTACATAAAATAGTAGTGATACAAAACCATTGTAGTTAGCATACATACAAAAACAAACAAAATAACAATAGACAGTTTGATATTATAATATTTTAGCTAGATTTCCACAACAGAAAAATGACAAGTAGCTTATGCATTGTCTTAAATCACTTTATCTCTGAGACGCTATAGTCAAACCTTATTTAAGTTATATAATAAATTATGGCATACAATTAATACAATAACGGTTAGACTGGGTGAAGGAAGTCCCACTTGTCCTTAAAGGATAAGCCATGGTGTCAAGTAACCATGAATCCAGCTTAAAAGTGATTACCATAAACCCCCAGAGGTTTCTGCTTATGGTAAAAAGGAGATGTGGACATTGATCATAGAGCGGATTCCCCTGCGCCATTCATGTTAAGAGCTACACTTGAGTTGCTCATTCTTAGTATAGACTTTGATGTTGTTGGAAGGGCAAAATATGACAGGCAAATTGGATAGCATGACATCGAGCCAAGAGGGAGAACACATCCATATTTCTTCATGGGAGTGGACAGGCCTGCAGATCTTGGGGTAATGTGTGCCCCTCCCTGATAATAGCCAGGCTCTAGAAACTCAGTCACACGGCCTATTCCAGGACTTTGCCGTGTACAGGATATAGCAACCCATAAATGAACACTAAATAAATCACAGAAAAATTTCATAAACCTTGAAGTATAGTCTACTCAAAAATGGGTCATACAAACAGGCTAATCTTTTCATGATTGTACCTCTGATTGTTAGTTACCGATTAGTTGGCAATGAAGCGCTGTAATAGTACTAACACTTGGCCAAGGCAAGCGTTGCAAAAATAATGTCCTTCTAATAATAATTCTTTTTTGCACCAGTGTCTTAACAGCTGAATTAAAACTTCAGTGAGACTTTCAATTCCTCACAGGTTTTCAGGAGCATTTGTAAGCATGTTGGATTTTGAAAGATGAAGTAGAAGAGATTAATCAAATAAATTTCATTAACTACATTTCCCCTTGTATTGCAAAACAAACATTAGAGTAGAGAAAATAGTTTTAAATGACTCTGAGAACCTAAGACTCAGCTAACAAATGGGCCATACACATTTATGGTCAATTAATCTCCCAGAACCATCTTGCAAAGGTCCATTAATGTTTCTTTTGGGTTTCAACCTGATCCCAAACATTCGGTTTGCTTTGGTATTTTAACCTGTGTGACGCCTTCGTGTGAACAGAAAATGTCTAGCTGTAAGCCGAGGTTGGACAGTGTACAATAGTGCCTCCCTGTGGCCAAAGTGAGGAACTGCAGCATGCTTATTTTCAGAGGAAGTTGCTGTAGCCTTAATAATTAATAAAAAGCATACCATGCTGTATTAAAGTGACTCTGTACGAAACAACTCCGGGTCTGTCGAAACCACCATTACATGACAAAAACAACAAAACTAAATGAGAGTAATGACATTTCTAGGTATATTGGTATAGGTAACTGTGTAGCTACAACACCAGACAAAACACTTTCACATTTTGTCCTGACCACCATATGCAAGTGGTCACTCATGACAGATATTTCAGACAGACATCACAATTTCAAGCTTACCGTTGTCACACCTAGCTTAGTGACTGAACGGGTGAAGATGTGTTGGGGAGGAAAGACAACAAAGTACGTCATGGCAGTGGGGGAAATTTGAACCTCAGACTCCAGACTTGGTCTCAGCTCCTTTACTATCCTCGTTCTTCCTCGCTGCACATACCCACTATGCCTGATTTCCACTATTAATGGGACAAATGAGGACAACCGCTGCAGGCAATACAGTCAAGAATTTCCAAGATTTTCTCTCAGTTGCTGAAAGTCATTAAGTCCTATTAATTCTCCCCCTCTCCAAATCCAGCTGGTCGTTTGGGACGATCCCGGGAAAGCTAGCTTGCTGTCAAAAGGAATCCTCTTGCGCTACGTTTGTCAATGGAGTGGCCGGTTTTTCACAGCCACGTTTTCACACAGGAAGGAAACCGCAGGCAGGACATGAACATAGTGCAATGGAGTTGGCCTGGACACAGACCAAGTTAAAGGCTGTGGTTCCACAGTGATGTCTGGCCTGAAGCGCCGCAGCCGGTACCGCAGCGTCAGTTGAAGAGGATCGAGTCCGGGTCCCGGTTGGCAATCTGGGCCACGTGCTTCAGAATGTCCTTCTTGGTGATGATACCAAGCAACCGACTGCAAGAGAAACGAGGACAGAAATGTCAAGGAGGTCCGAAAGCTTTAACGTAAAACAACACCCTTTCTACCCCCCCAGGTACATTTTGTGAATTTCAAAAAGGGAATATTTCAGCTGTTCAATACTACTTTAAATGAGGGGTTACAGATTTGAGGAGTGATCCTGGACCACAGAACAAGTTCTCTGGCAGTGGGCGTCGTACCCGTTGTGCGTGATGAGGCACTGGCGAAGGCCCAGCTTCCGGAAGATGTCCACCACGATGTCCATGGCCGTGAGGTCGGTGACGGTGAACGGACTCAGATCCATGATGCCCCGCAGCTTCAGGGGAGGTGGGCTGCTGGGGGGCTGTGGGGGCGTGTACTCCGTGAAGAAGATCCTCGACGCGCTCACTATCCCGTCCTGGCGCTGTCTGGCGTTATCTGGAAATGAGAGAGAGGGACGAGTTTAAAGGGCGGCCAGCGGAAACACAGACGAAGTCGAAAGGTGTTGCAGCTTGAGGTGCCATTTCGACATCGATGGGACTGCTGGGTCGAAAGGCTCAAACCGACGATCTGCGGACTGTACCTATTGAGATGATGAGGTCCCTGCGCAGCACAAATCCCACCAGGCGCTGGGACTCGTGGGACACCACCACAGGGAATCCACTGTAGGTGGTCTCCGTGATCAGGGACTCCACGTCCCCCACCGTCATGCCATCCTGGGTCAGCACGGAGAGGGGCGGGTCGCTTCGCCGCGGCCTCATCACATCCATGGCCAGGGTCTTGTGGCTGAACTCCTCCTTGGCCTCCAGGAAGGGGTAGCCGTTGAGGCGGATGTGAGCCTCGTAGATGCTCTCGCGGCCGATGGCGTCCGCCACCCACTTGCTGGTCATGGCGGCCGCCATCAGGGGCACAATGTACTCCAGCCCTCCGGTCAGCTCGAACATGATCACCACCAAGGAGACGGTCATCCGGGTGACACCTCCTGTGGTTACGGAGGAGATGTCGAGAAATATTTAGGGCAGTGGTGATGCTAATTTGATGAGTTTCGAGTAAAACATTCAGGTTGAGTTTACACACAAAATAACACGTTTTTAACATTTCAAATCAACTGATTGGTTGAACGAAAAACGGGAGCCTCTTTGATAGAGACGACTACCAAGTGAAAAAAAAAAAACTCATAACCGTGCAAGGTGCCCTCATCCAGTAGCCTCGCGGGTCCTACCTAAGCAAGCAGCGGCCCCCACCATGGCGTAGAGGCCCGGGGTGATGCAGTCGGCTCCGGGGGAGCACCAGCCCCGGAAGATCACCCAGTCGTGGTGGTAGTAGGCCAGCTGCTCCATTCCTATCCCCAGCAGCCTGCCTGCGATTGCCCCCACCGCCAAACTGGGAATGAACAAGCCGGAGGGAACCTGGAGGAAAGGGACAACCCCTTATATTAACACTCTGTTCAATCATTCATATCTCTGGACAGAAGTGATATTTCCCACGACCCAGGCAACTGTGGGAAGCAGGAGGTCCTTCAGTACCTTCATGCCAAACGTCACCACGGTGATGAGCATCTTGAAGACCAACGCCAGGGACAGCTGCCACATGGCCGTGTAGACGTCGGCCCCGGCCGGGCGGTCCGGCAGCTCGTTGCTGCTCTTGGTCACGTTGGCGTTGTCGTAGTTGCACAGCTTGGACGAGTCCAGCAGGCCGCAGTCGTTGAAGAGCTCCGAGATGAGCTCGCTGGTGCTGGTCCGGGTGTAGCTGTTGGGGAAGGCCACCACGGCCGTCACCGCTGTCACCACCAGCACCTCCAGGACCGGGTAGCGGCCCAGCCATGTGGTCTTCCGCCGCCGACACCACGCGATGTTGGCGCGGATGAAGAAGGCGCCCCAGAGGCCTCCAAAGATGCCCAGGAGGATGAAGGGGATGAGCTCTAGAAGGTGCCAGGGGGTGTGGAACTCCACGTAGAACAGCACCAGGCGGCTGTTGCCGAACGGGTTGATGGAGCGCAAGGTGAAGGCTGCTACCAGCGCCGCAAAGAATGACCGCCACAGGGTCTTTAGCGGGAAGTAGTAGCTGACCTGATGAAGCCATAATGGGGGGGGGGGTTGGTAACACAACGTTCTAAGTCAAGAGTTCAATGTAATAGTCAGTTTAAATCTTAAAAAGGGTCTACCTTTAAAGTGTTTTCATTTTTAGTCATACAACAGTTTTTCATAAAAATAGGATGCTGAGATGCTTCCTACCTCCTCCAGGCTAAAGAGCACTCCTCCTATGGGGGCGCCAAAAGCCACAGACACTCCAACGGCTGCAGCTGCAGATAGAACCTGACCGACAAACCACCGTGACAGAAGGGGATCAATGAGTCACTACATGGACACTTCATAACACAGCTCAATTCCAGCATATTTATTGTCTATGGGGGACCAAACTTGGATTAGTTACTCACTGGACACTAAAGCGTACACCTTGTTAAAGCAAATTGCCAAGCGAATCATGTGGCAGTCACTGAATGTATAAAGCATGCAGACACAGTCGAGAGGGTGAGAAGTTGTTCGACCAAACATTAGAATAGAGAAGAAGCATGATCTAAGCGACTTGAGCATGGTATGATTGTTGGTGCTAGATGTGGTGGTTCCAGCATCTCAGAAACAGCTGACCACCTGGGACTTTCAGGATTTTCACTACAGTCTCTTGGGATTACAAAGGGTCAAAACACCTTGTTAATGAGATAGATCAAATGAGAATGGTCAGACATGTTCAACAGTGGTGGTCAGAAGTGCATCTCACAACACGTCAAACCTTGAAGCAGACTGAGGCAAAAGGACAACCTATCTGATAGTAGAAAGGTGTACATAATTACTGTAGTGTCCAGTGAGTGCATAGAAATACTAGTGGGGCCAAAATACAGACATTTTTCTCTACATACCTGCATGCATTTAATTGCAATATTATTTAGTAATCACACTTGTATTGATGTATTCAACATTATTGTTAGTAGTGAAGGCATGCCAAGCAAATGTATTTACGCAGTGGGCTATGGTCTGGATTAACCAATGTGCAATTGACCCGGATTATCCAATGTGCAATTGGCCTGGATTAACCAATGTGGTCTGGATTAACTAATGTGCTACGGTTTGGATTAACCATTGTGCTAAAGTCTGGATTAAACAGTGCTATGGGGCATGTCTTATCCAAATTGCAATGGGGCATGGATTAACCAAATTGCAATGGGGCATGGATTAACCAAATTGCAATGGGGCATGGATTAACCAAATTGCAATGGGGCATGGATTAACCAAATTGCAATGGGACATGGATTAACCAGTGCTGTGGTCTGGATTAATCAATGTGCTATTGGTTTGGAATAACTACAGTTCTATGGTTTGGTTAGATACAACCAGAACATACTTGCTCAACACCTATCATACCGGAGAAAAAAAAAAATAACACAATATAAAATAACAACAGGATAGAAAGTTGAATTAATTTCAGTAAAAACGTGTGCATTCACTCATGCATTTATTAATCTGTGCATTAATTTTTGCATTAATTTATATTTTTACATGGTGTGTATTAATTAATTAATCTAATAATTTGTGCATTTACACATTCTTTTGACACCACCACCACTTGGTTTCAGAGTCAAAGCAATTACATCACACATGATCAATAGTCAGTTGTTTCTGCCAGTTTGTAACAAAAAAAATGAAATTAAAAAGACACTGTCAGAAATCCCCCTGTCCCATATTTTCAAAAGCTCCTGTAAACAGCCCTCACCTCTCTTCGCTTGGCCTCGTTCTTGCGGTACTTAGTGAACAGGTGGCAGAGGATGTTGGCACAGCAGCAGGCCACATGGACCAGGGGCCCCTCCTTCCCCAGGCTCAGCCCAGACGACACAGCCAGAACCAGGGTCACCGTCTTAATCAGCAGGGTCCACTTCCCCAGGTACCCACGGATGATGAACCCGCTCAATATGGTTTTGATCTGGGAGGGGGATGAAAAATCAACGGGCGAATGAACACACACCTGCTGCCTTCGACAGCCGAAACATCCAACAAGGGGCGCAACGCAGCCGTACCTCTGGGATTCCAGAGCCGCAGGCGTAAGGAGCAAAGGCCCTGACCAGGCTAACAGCCAGGAAAGAGAAGAGCAACGCCCAGCACACGTACATCAGGTAATTCATAATGTAGGCAAATGGACCCTGCGGAGAGAAACGTCACAGTAAGACAGTGACCAGATGCAGTCTAAGAAAACTACCACGTCCGGCCAGGTACTACAGTTTCGGCCCACCTCCGTGGTGCCGCTGATGAGCTCCGCCCAGCTTTTCCACTGGGGACACTTGTCCCTCTCCTGGAAGGTGGTCTCGTTGGACGTCCAACAGCAGTGTTCGTGGTTGAACCAGAACCCGTTCAGACAAACCCCTTCCTTGAGGTCTGTCATCCAGTGGGCGGAAATGTCGATCCCACCGGCCAAAGCCCCTGGAGAAGACGGCGAGGTTGGTTATAAGCGTAAAAGGTGGCTTCCACCGGTTTCGCTGGGGGCGGGGTTTAGGAGATAAAAACCAATGAAGAGGCGGACTGACCTGACATGAGTCCAATGAGCAGCATCAGCAGCCAGCCAGAGAAAGCGTCGCTGACGCTCTTCACCAGTGCCCACGTGGATTCTTTGCTTTTACTGGTAATCTACGAAGACATCAACGTTGCCATTATTACACTAGGACGCTAACGATTCAGACAGAGACACGTGAACACAGGTCGCTACCACATCCAAGAATAAGGACCATTATTAAATATTGTTTTATTTTCTTTTTTGTTGTTCTACAGTACTTTCTTTAACTTTATGTAACTTCAATTGCACATGTTTCAACTGCACATGTTGCAATTGTTATGCCTAAATATGTGCTTTGAAAAACTAATAAAGATAAAGTTACAAAAAAAGAACAATAAAATCTGAGGCCTGTTTCAGTCATGTGTTTTTGTTCAGGGTTTAGCAGGGTTAATAGTTAAAAGGATAAGGTAATAGGCAGATCACCTCTCTGTGGCGATCGCGATCTTTGGACTTTTCCCGCACCCAGTCGATAGTGTTGAAGTCCTCATAGGTGCCCACTCCAGGAACAGGCTCATCCAGGAGGTCCATTAGCTTAGGGACCCCATCCACCTCCTCCATACCTGTGTTATCCCCTAAAACAAGGGAAGAGACGGAAGGATTTAAAGAGTGAAAGGATGCAGAGGCAAGAGGTAAATTCATTTTGAAGTTAACATAGCTTTAAGGGTGTATTTTTTTCCAGACATAGATTAGGCTAAATTTAACCTTGGAAAACGTTTTATTTCTTTATTTAGATTTGGCATTGAGCTTGCTTTTTAACCCAAGACTATGCTAATTCTTGAGTGTTTATCTAATCACAGATGTACCGGCATAATGATGACATGTTTGAGGATAACATGCTTTACAACAAAATTCCAGGAAAACACGAACTTGTGTTGTGATGAAGTAGCACAAGTGACAAATGAATACAACAACAAAGTCACACAAAATCCATGACTTGTTTAAGCACACACAAAACTGTGTGTGTGTAATAACACAACACAAAAACAGATAGGCAAACATGGGTCTTGGTCTTACCAGAACCGTATTCTCGGCCCAAGGGTGGAACATCCTCCGTGGTGGAGAAGTCCAACGTTGCCCCTGTTATCTCCACCATGTCCTCGTCACTTGTACTGCTCTCGTTGCTATATCCGGTGTTGTCCATCGATAATGCTTACGGAAAACAAACAAGGCCAGAGTCCAAAAGCAAACACTTAAAAATAATAATCCTCATCTAGCTATTACACGGGTACACTAACTAGTTGCATGTCGGGGGCCTAAAATTCTAAGCGTGTAAGTTAGTTTACCGGACTGACATATAAAGGTCTGTAGTCTCAAACCAAGGAATGGTATTTAGATAGCAAACATTGTTAGTTAAGATGAACAGCGAACTTCCCAGGAGGTTGGACAACAAAGTACCTAAAAAAAAAGGCTAGTTAGCTCACTAGCTAGCTTACGTTAGCTTGTTAGCACAAGATAGTACCAACCCAGTCACATAACACTTGCGAGCATGAGTAAAATAAGCAAGATTAAACTAGGTTTATGTGCAAGCACATATTATCGTCATCATAGGACGATAAAAATAAGTTACTGTTATTACTCTGTCGGATGGATTTCGAATGAGAATATCTGTTGATGTTGTTATTGTCCTATTGGACACTACCGTATCCTGAATTTCCAAAATACTTCCTGCCTCGAAAGACATTACGAGCTGATCGCAGATAGTAATGAAAGATCCGTTTTTCGGTGATCGTTTATTCCTATATTTTAACAAATATTCTGGTTAGCTAATACTTATATATGTGGCGTTTATCGCGTCAAAAAAGAAATATAATGTTTTTGCATTTACCAACCTTACACGAATCAAGAATGGTAAAACTAAAGCTAGTTAGTAGCTATAATGTCTCCAGAATTATAATTTTCTTCACCGCCAACTTAGGTTTTTGTTCTGGGTGCGGACGACAGTGCAGCTCCATTTCAACCAGTAGAGTCAGTATGTTTTTTAGGATGTGCTCCTACAAAACCAATTCACCCCTGGTCCTTACATCAGCAATGTATGTGCTAGAGTGATACAGTGCTTGAACACGTCCTTTACACCATTAGTCATGTCAACATCCTACAGTACTTTAGGCTTTGAGGTATTTCCCGTTTTGACCAACTCTTTCACTACTCTGCCCATGCCGGACCAGGATAGTGCACTGTTTTTTCTGTGGCTATCTCACCGCATTGTGGAGGCTATCTTGATAGCAACTGACAGCAAAGGGTAAGGGTTGTCTAACAGGTTACATGCTCATTCCATTAAGGTGGCGCCCCCTGTTGTCTGTGGCGAGCTGGGCATCACCTCAAACTGTCAGCTCCAAGCCTGGCTCACAGTGTGCTGTTGGCTGAGAGGGGGAGTAGGTAGGCTGTGTATGGCCCCTCACCCTAAGGGACCACATGCATGGGAAGACAGATTTCCTTGGATAGGCTGCCAAGCCAGCTTTGGATCGTATTTTCCCATATTTTTTTGTACATCTTCCTCTGCTTCAGGGAACCTGGGTTATAGACATTATTGAACTAACATGCTTTATTTCCAGCTGTATCTCCCCCAATGAACCATGGGAAATGCACAGGAGACTACTCTTCATTCCAACCTGAAAAGCTCATGTTCCTGACATCATCAACAGGGTGTTCATCAGAAAATGTATTGTTCCTGTAGCTCCACCCTGACTGAGATCTATAATACCTCCTAAAGTGAAGGAGGCAACTTCAGCATAGTGGTCCTGGCAGACTATTGCAAGAGCTTTGTTCATTCAAAGAGTGCCGTTGTAACCAAAGAGACCACGCATTTGTACTTTCCATTCTGGGACATGTAAAAAGCCAAGTGACTGGAATGGCAATTCGAAAATGTTGATTTTAGGGGTGAATACGTTTTTTTGAATTTCACTGTGTGCTTGGGGATATTGACGTACGGTAAGAAGAATACGTTTTTGTGAATTTCACTGTGTGCTTGGGGATATTGACGGTAAGATTCACCTGAGTTTCATTTTACCTGGCAGAGGCAATCAGATTAATCTGCATAGGAAAATAAGCCTGTTAGGGGTTAATAATATCTGTCTAGTATTACAGAACTGTTCTTACGCACAACGCATCGAGGAGTGAGGTTTTGATGTGTATTTTAGCCACAAAAACAATATTGGATGAGTCGATAACATTATTGAGGCAAAAATTAAGATTAGCACTGAAAAGTTACTTTAAGTAGTTGCAGAACAAACAGGAAGCTGACAAAGACAATATTAAACACACATTGTAAAGCATTATAAAGATACAGGAGGCTTGAATCATAATTCAGAAGAAGTGATTGGGGAGTGAGCAGTAAGGAGCAGACAATGAGATATGACAGTGAAGGAGGACCAGTGAGGAAAGACATTGAGGAAGGACAGTGTGGATGGACAGTGAGGAAGGACAGTGTGGAAGGACAGTGAGGACTGAGAGTAACAACAGTGAGGAAGGACAGTGAAAAAGGACAGTGGGTAAAGACAGTAAGACGTGGACAGTGGGAAACGACAGTGAAGGACAGTGGGGATTACCTGGGCTCCTGGCATGGGGGTGAATGGATTTGTGTGCCGAAGGACAGGCTGGTTGTACCTCACAGGCTGTGGTGCCATCATCTGACAAAATATCCTAGTACTAGGTAAATCTCATAATGTCAGTGAATTCAAGAAGGGCTCCTGGACTAGTGGAAGCCAAAAAGTCACTTGACATTATGGCTTGCATTGTTGCTGGGGTAACTTGTAATTAAATATAATATTCCAGATGTTGAAAAATATCAATATAGCTAATTGCTTGTGTTGTTTATTTTATTGAACCTTTTTTATTTATTCTTTTTAATCAAAGGTGCCAATCATTTGTGAGTTGACTGTAAATCACTTATGCAACAAAATGTCAAAATAAATACCCAAATATGAATTAATTTGACTGATAGTTATTCTTGAAGTTTAAGATTGGGAACATCAGTAATAAACTTTGCGAGCACTTTAGCGTTAGTTAGCAAGGCAAAGCAATTGTTTAAACATAATAAAACATTTTTTCTGGCATTAGTCGTCAGAAAAAATGTAAGCCATGTTTACAGTAAAGTTACTTAGCATATCTTTAGACAGTTAACTTGTGTGCGCTGTACAGCAAACAACATGTCTGTTACATTGAACTGATGTATTCATCAAGACAACAACTTGAATTATGGATAACCTAAATATCTTAAGAGTACTCCTTGATTTTTAAACTTTTCAGATCTGTTGTTACATCGCAATTCCAACATTTGAGCATCAGATGTTTTTGGAATGATCTGTGTGGAGTCATTTCTAATGTTAGAATGCATCTCTCTGTCTCTGTGGTGCATAAGCAGCATTCTAGATATAAAAATACCACACGCATGAATAAAGAAGTATCAAGAGTGGTCTGTAAACGACTTAAATCCAGCTGCAAAGTTGCCAAATTTCCAATACAAATTACAAATATGGAAAATATCCTGTGTTCTGAATCACAATGTATGTTCTGTAAATTCATAACACAATATATTATATGACTGTTATTCTATTGGTAGCCAAATATAATGTAGCATAACATAACATACTGAATAGTGTCTCGCAAATATGTACAAAATCTTACTTAATGCTATGTGACCAGGTAGAACTGTTGTATCTCACATGCTACAGGTCAGGACAGTTCCACACAACCAGATTTCTAGCTTCAGATGTTAACAAGAACATTTAAGGATGCTGATGATTGTTGAAAGAGCATTGTATCACCTTTAAAGTGAATCCCAATCAATACTGGAATACAGCAAAATCTCCAAGTTTGTTATAAAAGACTTGGAGAGACAGTGTTTCGAAACACTGGAATTTTGCATACACAGCAAAAAAACGACCAAAGATCAACCACCGGCAGCAAACAGTCTCAGTTTTAAATGTAATCCACACCAGAATGTAGATTTTCATGCAGACATATTTTACCCAATGCAACAGTTTTGGGCAATCTCAAATCATTATCTGCTTGGAAGTAATTAATAAAATGTCAGTATGTGCTTTTTAATTCTATCCCACTAATGCAAAGATCAGAATAAAAACATCAATGCACTCACGTTAATCGGGAAATAGATCCATATTTTCAATTAAAGAATAACATAAACAGCATACTTTTGAAGGTTCAATATCCTTGCCCAGAGTTTGTTAACTACAAAGGTATTATATGAAATCAGTCTTCTTGTGTAAGCTTGGGCTAAATTGATATTTGGTTCCATGAAAGGGAGGAACAATTTGTCCACCCACTGAGAACATCATGCTTTCACCGTCCTGACCTCTTAGTCTAGCAGAACATTTGACAAATGATTGATTATTCACAGGGAACTTAAATGCCCATGTCAAAAAGATTGGAATTGGTAGTGGGCATGAAATACTCTGCATATTTTTACAAAACCAGTTAGAGAACTGAGTGTAGTGGTCACAAGTTTCTAATGCAAAATGCTTCCTTTTGGTGCTCTACAGCATCTAGTTAAAGCTGTATAGGTGTCTATATAAGTGCTTCGTCCAATATTTGACTTATAAACTAATGGTTTATACCCATTGATTTTTGAAGAATATATATTTTATATATGAACTTAATTGTCTCACCCTGTCAATACCTAGATATATAGGCTTGATTTACTCCATTGTTTTCTTAGACTTTGAAAATATAAATGTAGCATTTTTTAAAATATCATTAAAGCTATCATCATAACTTGCAACACCAGGGTTGGTTGTGGATGTTCAGCAACAGATATGGAACAAACTAAAAGAGTACGAGCTGCACCTAGCTATGAGAAGACAAACACACTCGCCGAAGCTCAGTTCAAGAGTGTTTAAGAAATTCTAAGCCTCATATCACCAAAACAGAGATGGGATGACCTCTTTGTTATTGTATCAACTAGAGATTGGTCCAACCCAGTAACTGGTCCACAGGGGAAACTTTATCTTTACCGTTGTCAAATATTTGACATGGCACGTGTGAGGAAGAGAGAGAGTGAAAAGAGATAGCGAAAGAGAGCGAGTTGAGAGTGGAGTATATAAGCAGAGTTTTCTGAAATAACTTTTGCTAAGCTAAATAGAAACGGACTCCTAGCTGCCTGCCAAACCTCGTATCCCCACCTAAATATACTGAAGGATGCATCCCAACATGCACAGCCCAAACTACAGCAAAACAATAGGAGTGTGTCTGGTTTCTCTGATTCTTGCACATCAGGTAAAGACTTTTTGGCTATTCTTTTCACTTTCTGTTAGCAAATGTACAGTTACCATGTATATCCAGTGGTATAACATTGCTGATTCTGTACCCTGTATGGCAGTTGTGTGCTAGTCCCATTGGAAGCCTTGATTCAGTGCTAAGCCTCCACCAGGGTACCAAGACCCTGGAACGGAAAGCCCGCACCCCTCTGTGGAGGTTCATAGGTACCAAGCCCATGGGGGCCTACTGCCGAGACCATTTTGAGTGCTCCACCCAAATCTGCAGGTTAAATATAGCTACCTAATACATTAGACATCCATTTCATTGTTCGCGTTTTTCTTATTCTGTTTATCAACTGTCACTTTTCTCTTTTATAGAAGGGGTCACTGTGCTCTCAGTCATGCGGATCATTCCTAGACGTGGAGGAGCCAGAGGGTACTTCTCCCCAAACAGAAGACTTACTAACGCCTGCACAGAGTGAATTAATCAATCCTGTCGAGAAACTTTAAAGACGTGGTGAAGCCTATCAAAGTGCAAACTGTTTATATAATTGTTTTATGAAGGCCTGGGATTTAAAGTTTTGAAAATGTCTTTCTCAAATTGGGGTATAGTCAGCTTACATGACCTTAAATAGCACTTTAACTTATATTTCAAAATACGTACTGTATAATGCTCCATCTCAAAACAGTGATCACCAGTCAACATTATATTTTTCACTATGTTTTTGGTAACCTTTACAACAGTGCTAAATTGACGTTTAGCATGCAACATTTTCTGATAGGAAGAGTATACTTAGAATATTAACCTTTCATCGATGTACTGTTCATATAGGCTACGCTAATGTACTGTAACAATTTTTGCTTACTCAGGTCAAATGTATATTTTGGGATTGTCCATAGAAATTCTATTATCAAAAAGCATAATGTCCCATGTATTTGAAAAATAAATAACGCACCAGTGATTTTCTCCCAAATTAAAGCAATAGATAAATATTTGTTTATGAGCATACCGTAAAGTCAATGTGTCTGTCCACATGCAACCTGTTCAACTAAAGAAGACAAACTAAAAGTTGAAAAAATAAAAGAAACCTTCTGCTAAGTTTCATCTTCTTGTTAATCCAATGACAGTTTGGATGTTACTGATGACTGAAGTTAAAATATTTGATTTAAAAGTTAATATTCAATTAACTTAAACCCATTGCATGAATAATATATTCTTATTATAGTTGTGCATTACTGTTGCAAAAATAGGTATTTATACTATTAAAACATCTAAAATCACTGTACAGTTTAACATCCATTTCATATTTAACTTGATGATATTGTTTAGACATGTTAAACTGTATAGGCCTAATGCGGTAGCAGTCACTGGCAGTGTAATAGATACCATGACCAGAACACTCTCTCCTAGACCCTGACATTTGCTTCCCTCTCATGTTCTTATCCAATGGTGTGACTATAACCCTCTCTGTTAGAGAGAATGTCCCCAAGCGTTCAAGGCTGAAAATCAAACAAAACTAGCAACGTCATGAGGAGCCGAAGTAATTCTGGGGTGAAACTCGACAATTATGTATGGATGGTTAGCAAAACGATACTCTGTCACCAGGTGAGTCTACTTAAACCCCGTCACAACAGTAGGTTTCCTCTTGTCTTGCTGTGACTGCAGTAGCATTCTCATGCACAGAGTTCAGCTCATGTTAACCAAATGTGAATTAATATCTTTTTATTTTTGGAAACAAATATTTTGTAACATACTCTGCAAATGAATTGTGGTTACAATTAACCTACTGGGACTCGTAAATTGTGTAAATGATTTTGGATTTTGAAAATCTACTAAAAATAATTGGAAGAAATAAACTGTTAACAATCTCTCCATCTATATTTTAATTCTTGTAAATTAGTGATAATGCACTTAAACAAATGGGTTTCATGTGTATATTAGGTACAGTATGTATTTAATCCTAATCTGTGTGCTCATCAAATGTTGCTGAATGTGACTGAGGAGGTGATATGTTGGTGTTATGATCAGGATCCGGTGACGGGGCTTCTCCCGGGTGACCCGGGTACTCCTCATGCCTGGGTACGGGATAATGTCTACTCCATCCTGTCTGTCTGGGCCCTCAGCCTGGCCTACCGTAAAAACGCTGACAGGGACGAGGACAAGGCCAAGGCCTACGAGCTGGAACAGGTGCGGCAGAGCTACCAACAGCACCTGTCTGTCTCAAAACAGGATTATTTACGAAATTTGAATGGAAGTAACAATTGTTATTTACGCAATGCCTGGCTGTGACTGTAACCCCTATAATTATCTTCACAGATGTCCCAGGCATAGGGCAGATCGTTTTGCCGGTGACAGGATTCGTGTGTGTGTGTGTGTGTTTGTGTGTGTGTGTGTTTGCGTGTTTCTATTGCTACAAGGAAATGCTAGCAGGCACGCCATTTAGCTGAGAACAGGTTTCAGGTTACATTGAATCTGCTGGCAGATAGACTAGGTTGAATATCATGGTAAGACTGTTTGCTGACTATCGTCTCAGTCACTCTGTCTGTCTCTGTCTTTCTTTCCACAGAATGTAGTGAAACTCATGAGGGGCCTCCTGCAGTGCATGATGAGGCAGGTAGGCAGGCAAGGACTGAGACATTCATAAGGGAATAGAACTGAACTACACTTCAGTTTGCTTGCCGGACAATTTATCATCGAAGGAATTTAAAGGAAAGGTCACTCCGTTGAAATAAACCCTTAAGATTAAATCAGTTGATCAACACACCTTTTAGAGAACTTGACTGGTGGCTATTCGTGCAGTATCAGATTCAATACTGCAGTTAAAAATGTTATGGTGATAAAAACTTCAAATGAATTGTCTCCATGGTATGGATGGTTGTTCCATGTTTTTCCTCAGCTAGACAAAGTGGAGATGTTCAAATATAGCAAGAGCACTTCTGACTCCTTGCACGCCAAGTATAACTCCCAAACCACTGCCACAGTGGTGGGAGACAATGAGTGGGGCCACCTTCAGGTGGATGCCACCTCCATCTTCCTGCTGTTCCTGGCTCAGATGACTGCATCAGGTAAATTGAACTCTATGCCCTATCCTCCTCTTAAACCTCAACATGCAGCCGTTCTTCTGTCATTCCTATCCCACTGTCAATGGCAGGCCTTCACATCATCTACACTCGAGATGAAGTCGACATCATCCAGAATCTCATGTTCTACATCGAGGCTGCATACAAAGTCGCAGTAAGTCGTCCTTTTGACGTTCTGTTTACTTTTGTGTATTTCATCAGTGTGCTTTGTGAGTCTTTGGTCAGGAAAGGTTAACCGGTTGTTCTTCAGTTGGATTCATCTTGATTTTCTTAGGATTTTGGAATGTGGGAACGCGGGGACAAGACGAACCAGGGGATTCCTGAGATCAACGTCAGCTCAATCGGCATGGCAAAAGTAAATTGCATTTCATGCAATAAAACCCAACATGTGTATCAAGATTTGTTGGCTTGTTGGAATAATACATATAGACCACTGTTAACAGTGCAGAGTCAGCAAAAATCACATTCACATTTTATTTGTATAGCTGACATGCTTATACAGAGCAATTTACATAAGTGAGAGCATACATTTTCGTGTTTTATGAGTACTAGCTCCCCATGCAATCAATCCCACCACCCTGGCTCTGATACGTGAGCTATAAGGGACACCAATAAAATGCAGCCAATTATCAATGACCTTCCTCTTCTCTTCTAGCACCTAGCCACTTAAATATGACATTTACAGTGGATGATCTCCATGAGTATTATTTCATTATCGTCGTAATGTGCACACATTAACAAAGCTATTGTCATTTTAACAACAGCAATCTGTTTCCCCATGTGTGCCTGCAGGCTGCTCTTGAGGCCCTGGATGGGCTCAATCTGTTTGGAGCCAAAGGCGGTCATGAATCTGTAGTTCATGCGCTAGCCGACGATATTCAGCGCTGCACGGTAAGGCTTCTGAAGACCACCGTTTCAAGTCGTTAAAGAGTAAATAACGCTGCGTTTTCTCTCGCTTTCCAGTCCATCCTCAGTTCCATGCTGCCAAGAGCCTCCACGTCCAAAGAGGTGGACGCCGGAGTCCTCTCTGTAATCTCTTACCCAGCTTTTGCTGTCGAAGACATTGACATTGTTAATGTCACCAAAGAGGAAATTATTACCAAGTTGCAGGTGAGGATGTCCTCATCCTTGTTTGGAGTTAATTCACCATTGTGCGTTATACTATAAATACACTATTTAACAGTATTGTATGCCTGCAAGGAGAAGACAGTGTGTGACACGTGTGGTGTGTTGGAATAGGAAAATAACAATATGGCCGGTTCAGTATGTCAACAATCTCCCTGTTACATCTGATCACTGTAAGGGTTACAATGAATTACAAGGATAATGATGATGACACGGTAGCGTGGACGCATGGCCCATCTAATCGACCTGTCATCGTATGCCTCGGTCTTCCTTCTCAGGGGAGATATGGATGCTGCCGGTTCCTCAGAGATGGACACAAAACCCCAAAAGAGGTGAAAATTACCCGTATTTAATGTGTTGCCCCTCATTTTGACTCACCCGAATATCTACTCTCACAGCCTTTCTCTTAACCCCTAACGGTTGGAATTATTCTGTTGGTCATTTTTTCACGCACACATCTAGGATCCTAATCGCATATACTATGAGTCATCTGAGTTGAAACTCTTTGAGAATATTGAATGTGAGTGGCCCCTGTTCTGGACTTATCTCATTCTGGATGGGATCTTCATCAACAGCCCTGAGCAGGTCAGTCACGGGGATATGGGATGGAAAGTCCCTCGGGTGACGGCAGCATTCTGAAACTTAATCCATTACTTTGTGTAATTTCTGGATTCTGTTTGGATCATGAGTTTGTCCTGGATCTTCAGGTGCAAGAATACAGAGAGGCCCTAGAGGCCATTCTGATCAAACAAAAGGACGGCATCAGTCTGGTTCCTGAGCTCTACAGCGTCCCACCAGACAAAGTGAGGCCACACATAACTTAATTAAAAACAGCAATATTTGAGTCCGCTTTAAAATATACAGTGGGTTAAATGTGCAACGTTTGTGTTGTTTGTAACAGGTAGACGAGGAGTATGCAAATCCCCATTCTGTTGAGAGGGTTCCCATGGGAAAACTACCTATTAAATGGGGACAGTCTCTGTACGTACTGGGAAACCTGCTGGCTGATGTGAGTTCATGTGTTCAATGCTTTCTGTATACAACCCAGCATCAAGCAAGGCGTTAATTAACCTTGAAGGTGGATGTGTGGTTTAGTAGGGCCTTTTATATGGAGTTAGATATCTGCCAAAAGGTTTAAGCTTACGTATTGTTGGGATTGTAAGAAAATACATCCGTAAATTGGTATGATCGTTAAAAAAGTCATACGCAAAACATGAAACGTAAGCGTGAAATTAAATCTGTGAACGTACAAACACCCTGCTGCGATGACGGACAAATATTTTTTGCTTGTACGAATCTAGTTTTACAATTCTAAAATACAGCATCACGATCTGGAGTTTTGGCAGTTTCATCTCATCCTCCCAAAAAACGTAACCGAAACTTTCCGGGATGAGTGCTAATATAACAAGCAGAGGCAGTGTGAAAATCAGGGAAACTGGAAAAAGGTATCCTGCAAGATTTCAATTTAAAAGTCTTCTTTCTTCATGCATGCATAGTGAATGCTGATTATCATGTGCGTAACTGCTCTTTGTGCATAGGTTTCATGTGTAATAACAAGAAACCAGGCAAGCCTAGTTCAGCCGACCTGCAACAGAAAGTGTTGCCCTCTCGATACGAACCCTAGTCCCCCACGTGAAAGGCTGTGTCATTTACCACTACACCACAGAACTATACATTTGCTGGGCGTCAGTATAGCCTCTTGTGTCTATCCTGAACAAATCCTCTTTTGCCACTGGCCATTTTAACAGCTAATTGGCCATTCGTGAAAGACATTGATACAGTTGAACTGACTAACGCAGGGGTATTCAAATCTGGACCTCGAAGCCAGTTCCACTCCATTTTTTCATTGCAACCCTCTAATCAGGGACCTATTCAGACTTAAGACACCAGGTGGGTCCAATTAATGATGAGGTAGAACAGAAAACCAGCAGGCTACGGCCCTCGTAGGGTAAGATTTGAATACCCCTGGACTAACGTTTCTTAACTAAGTTTACCTCCACCACAAATAGCGTTGATGAACTGTATGGAGGTGCCACTGGCCGTTATAACAGCGTATTAGCCAGTAATAGGCTTTACCAGTATCTACTAACTTACTGGAATAGTGATAAGAATTGAGCAATTGCTAGCGAGTCTAAACTTTACACTGCCAAAGCTATTTAATTTCATGGCATAACAACATACTTTTTTCTTTCATTCGTGAATGACATTGATACAATAACTATCAATAAAGGTGACGATAACTAACTTTTTCTTCAAGTGAAAAGACGAGAGAATCGTGGAATCTACCAGAAATAGTCGCAATACTGTATAACCGTAAACAGTTTTATTGCGGCCCACAAATAAAATTAATAAATGTTGTTGCTCTCAATAGATTCAAACTTCCACGTGAGAAGCACTTTCTTTAACCACTACGCCACGGCACTACACGTTTCATCAGTCACTAGACACCATTGAGCATTGTGTTAAACTGACTAATGTTTCTTAAGTTTACCTCCACCTCAAATAGCGTCTATGAACTGTATGGCTTTTGCCACTGCACGTTTGAACAGCTTATTAGCCAATAATAGGCTTACTAGTATCTACTAACTTCCTAGGAATAGTCATAAGAATTGAGCAATTGCTAGCAAGAATGAAGATTAACTTTTCCATGCCAGAAACAGTCGCAATATAACCGTATACAGTTTTATTTAAGGCTTACTATAACGTAGCTACTGAATGTTGTAGCCAGCTAAGTGTTTGTCTATCCTGACCCAAAACGCATGCACGGATGCGTACTTCGAAAATCCACCAGAAACAGTCGCAATATAACCATAAACTGTTTTATTTCAGGCTTACTATAATGCAGATAGTTAAGGTTTTAGCCAGCGAAGTTTTCGTCTATATGGAATAATTCATAATGTGTACTGTGCTTTGACTGTGAGGAGATACAAACAGGGGACCTATAGTTTGCAGGTCCGCTTCTCTAACCACTACATGATTTAACAAGGGGTAGTCAGTCAGTCAGTCAGTAAGAGACATTCACTCTTCTTGGCCGGCTCCGCTTATGCGATCCGGCAAAAATTACTTAAACTTATAGAAATGTTATTATTGTGTAGGCCTACACACTTGTTGTGGTCCCAAATACTCAAACAGCGTTGCTTTATGGGTGTTCGTTTTTCCCCCTGGGTTGTTGCTGTAAAATGAGAATTTGTTAAAATACTGAATAACTAAAACAAAATGTTAAGCAATTACTACAGAAGTTCCAGGCGACATACAGCCATCATAAATAGTACGGACAGAACACAGCTATTAAATAGTACATGCCAGACTAATATTTAAAGAATATCTTGACCTAAATCACTTCATTATATTTTGCAGCTCAGAAGGATATTCTATGCAAGGGTATACTGTGTCCTTGTCATTTTCACACAAGTATTTTTACCTAACGCCTAAGTGCTTGATAGCCTACTGGTGTGATGTTGTTAAGCAGCCTTAAAATCCAGCTATGGACATTTATTTTGAACATGATATCCAGAATGGCAACGCTATGGTTGAACACTGGGCTAGCGATCCAACTTATTGTTGCTAGCTAGCTTTACAGTTTCGAAGAGCTACGTTTGGGTCTTATCTTTGCAGCTGCCAGATTACTGACAAAAGTACGTAGAAAAATGATTTGTAAACAAATAAATGGCGATGTAAAGCAAAAATTTAACGTGTGAAAAGTCGTAAAAGGGTGTTTGTACGTTCACAGATTTAATTTCATGCTTACGTTTCATGTTTTACGTTTGACCTTTTTTACGATCATGCCAATTTACAAATGTATTTTCTTACGATCCTAACAATACGTACGCTTAACCTTTTGGCAGATATCTAACTCCATACTTTTAACCTTGAAGGTGGATGTGTGGTTTTGTAGGGCCTTTTAACCTTGAAGGTGGATGTGTGGTTTTGTAGGGCCTTTTAACCTTGAAGGTGGATGTGTTGTTTTGTAGGGCCTTTTAACCTTGTGGGTGGATGTGTCGTTTTGTATGACCTTTTAACCTTGTAGGTGGATGTGTCGTTTTGTAGGGCCTTTTAACCTTGTAGGTGGATGTGTCGTTTTGTAGGGCCTTTTAGCCCCAGGGGAGATTGATCCTTTGAATCGAAGGTTGTCCACTGTGTCCAAACCTGACGTGGTGGTTCAAGGTGAGATGATTTCTCCGGACGGGCTGGAAAAACGCAAGATATTGACGCCAGAAAGAGACTACATGTATTTTGTAATCATAACGTGTGGACTAATCAAATTCAGCATAATTAATGCCAGTAATAAAAGAGCTCATTGGAATATGATTAACCTGCCGCAGTAGTTCACATTATTACCTCGTGGTTCCTTGTTTAAATTATTTAGAACACACACTGGAGACTCTCCTCAAGCATAAGTGCTTAATAACGGAAGCTGCCTTTAAACTAAATTTAAATAGACGTGTTCTTCCTTGTCTGGTTTGCTTTCAGTGTCTATCTTTGCTGAGACGGAGCATATCAAAAATCTGTTGCTGAAACAAGGGATAGATGCCGAGACCGTAGAGGACATTCATCCTATCAGAGTCCAACCGGCCAGGGTGTTGAGCCACATCTATGCAAGGCTAGGTGAACTGAACATTACACCTAGAGATGTAGCAAAAGGACGTAAATCCAGCTTTATGTTTGTGCCACAGATGCCTCATCCACCTTTCGGACAAATTGCTACAGCAGGAGAATGTTGAATTGTTTTGTAAATGATATTGAATGGATCTGTTCATTTGTAGGGGTTGATGCATTTTTAGTTTAGGAAAAGTCAACCCTGACACATTAAAGAAACCCCACTGTCACGGTTCAGGGAAAGCAGGACACGAGGCACAGAGCGAGTACTGGGAAACATCCTTTTGATATCTTTCTTCCACAAACAAAAATTACAAAAGGAGCGGCAACCCACAAACTGAGGCACAAATGATGATCCACAAAACATGGAGAAACAACTGAAGTTAAATAGGGTCCCCAATTAGAGGCAACATGGAGCAGCTGCCTCTAATTGGGGCCAACCAAAACAGCAGCGCAGAGATGCCTAGAGGCACCTCTGCGGTCAGGCCCTGACTGTGGCCACCAGGTGCATAGAGATGCCTAGAGGCCCCAAGCCAGGACCTGACACCCATGCTTTAGAGTTCCTAGCAACAATACAATTTGACATTGTCTGCTGTTTCTGATCAAATTCAGTTATCGCACCTGTGATAGCTTTTTGTGATAGCAATATGTGGCTTTTAGAGACAATTTCTGTTATGTCTAGGCCAGATTTAGAACTAAAACATATGCCCATGGTTGTCCCAGTAACTCTTCATGGTGTTGGCCTGCAGGTCGTAACCAGAGACTTGGCCTCAGCGGAAGACCATACAAACGTATAGGCACCCTGGGGACGTCCAAGTTCTACATCATACGTGACACTGTCTTCTCCTTCACACCCCAGGTGGGTTAAAGCTCTGTCTGTACGTGTTGTGCGAGAGAGCTGCCAGCTGGCAATGACACTCTCCCTGTCTTTCTCTCCCTATGTCCAGTTCATTGATCATCAGGAATTTTACTTGGCATTGGACAACCACATGATATTGGAGATGCTGCGCAATGACCTGTCCTACCTGGCTTCCCGCTGGAGAATTACCGGATGTCCCACCGTCACCTTCCCCATCTCATCCAACATGCTCAGTGAGTCACCTGACCAGGCCACGCCCCCCTCATGACCGCCTACTGAAAGGGCATATGCAGTGCCGGCCCTAGCCTTTTGGGGGCCCTAAGCAAAATATGATTTTGCTGGCCCCCTCTCCCCTAGTGTTCCGGGGCTCACTAGCAGTCCGGGGCCCCTTGGCGGTCGGGGGCCCTAAGCGGCCGCTTATGTCGCTTATGCCTTGGGCCGGCCCTGGGTATATCTGAATCTTAGCAATCCACCCTCTGGAACTGTATTACAGCTGATGACCACAAAGAGCTGGACCCTGCAGTTTTAGCAGTTCTGAGGAAACTACAAGACGGCTACTATGGAGGAGCAAGGTAAGATGTGGCTCATTAAATATTGGGTTGGTCGATATCAGTGATAATATTGATGCTTCTTGAAGTATTTCTGGTTGTGATATAATATTAGTTGTAGTAGTAGGGGTAGCAGTAGTAATGGTAGTTGGAGTAGTAGTCATGGTAGGAGGGGTGGTAGTATAATTAGTGGTAGTAGTAGTATTGTTATTAGTAATAGTAACAGTATTATTATTTGCAGTAGTATTAACAGTGGTAATGGTTTTGTTATTATTATAAATGGTAGTAGTAATGGTTGTAGTAGTTAGTCATGGTTGCGTCTCTTTGTGGTCTAATGACTCCCTCAGGCAGTTTAGGTGACTGCAAGACCTACTAAGTTCCAACAGTCTTGATCACTTCCCAGTCTGACAAATATAAATTTCTTAATTCAAGCCCGGTCTGTGCTACACCTTGGAGAACATCTTACATTAAGTCTAACGATTCATTCAAGCTAAAATGACTTGAACAAATAATCGACATGTAATGCATAAAATTCTGCGAACCAGGCTGTATTGGCTATATTTCTGGCTATATATATTTGCATATATATATATTACTGGAGACATTTGAAAGTTATCTGGGTGTTTTTATGGAATTAGCGTTACAGGTGATAGTGGAAACAAATAAATAATATGTTCAATTTCTAAAGTTGTCTTGCTTTCTGCAAGCACATTTAATGACACTATTTGCTCTTACCTTTTAATCCAGGATTCAGACTGGGAAACTGTCCAAGTTGAAGAATACTTCCTGTTGCTCTCAACTGTCCTTTATGGACGATGGTGAGCAGGGTCGTGACTGCAGTGGTCACCATGACAACAGTGTCTATGTGTTTGCAATGCTGTTGGAGCTATTCATGGCAGAACAGTTAGACACTGGTAATAGGATGGTCTGGATAAACTCTAGGATATAACTGTAACATTTGTCTAACACAAAAGATCTTGAGAGCTTAAAGCCAATCTTTAGCTAAATGTATTTGTTATTTGCAATTGTCATCCACATTGCCATCAAACTCTTGTCAAGACAACACAAACAAGTCTACTTTGATTGTATGGCTTAAATCCCACACATTCTCAGCTAATCATCAGAAAATCTCCTTGCTGTTTCCATGGGGCAACTGAATTGCCAGTTGTCAGCGTGTGCTTTTTTCATTAGTAAGCTTTATTGTCCATATCTAATGGATGGTGGCTTTCATTATTAGTTTTGTTTCCAAGCCCGTCAGTGGTTATGGCTTCTTCAGTGATCTTATCTAGTTAATTGAGTGTGCTGGCTGCATGTGTCAATCATTTTGGAAGCATGCTTATGCATTCCAGTAATTTGGCTGCATGCATGTCTCACTCTTTCCAGCGGTGGATGACCTGGCGAAGTACCTGGACCAGTTGCTTTCTGTGCCAAAGCACAGTGAGACGATCAGCTCCCATAAAGGCGGACTGAACCGTTTCCGGGCTCTGGCCAGAAAGACCTGTGATATGATATCACTGGTACACAAAGCCCGGGAACTCGACATCCAAAGTAAGCTGCAAGAGCTCTTCATGTTATTTGTGGAGAACTAGCACGGTGAAATGTATCTCATGTGTAAGAGTCTGGTGTCGTGTTTAACCTCCAGACCACACATGCCCCCCTTGGCCAACTGTCTGGGCCCTTTCTGTCTCCACATATCTATCGCCCCACTGCTTCCTACTGTCTTGTCATTAAAATAATCCAAAACTACAAATATACATCGAAAAATCACACAAGCACTTGCACGCCCACACGCCCTCCCTATCCATGCGTCGACACAACACTTTTTAAGTCCTCTCTCTCCACAGACGTGTACCTTTACCTCCCCACCAGGCTGTTCCACTCCCCTCAGCCGGCCCTTCAACTGGAGAACGGAGATGGGATGGTACGCGCCTTTGTCGACGTCATCTCTGTGGTTTATCAAACAGTGTAATGTTGTATCATCCGTTGTGTCCTCACGACACAGTCGCTGGCATGACGGGCATTGTATGTAGCGCATGGTTTTGTCTCCCAGGTGACCGCTCCGGCCCAGATGAACCTGCCCAGGGACACAAAGGGAGATATAGACCACCGGGCCCTGGTACAGGTGCTGAAGCAGACCCGAAACTTACAGGACCAGGCAGACATCTTGTACATTTTGTTCAAGGACAAGTAGGGATCACTACTAAAGCATTAATCCCTTATTGTAACACTTGATGAGTTTTAATGAGCCTGACTTACAGGTATCTTTGTGTGTGTGTTTGTGTGTGTGTGTGTGTGTCTGTGTGTGTCTGTGTGTGTGTGTGTATGTGTGTGTCTGTGTGTGTGTGTGTGTGTGTGTGTGTGTGTCTGTGTGTGTGTGTCAGGGGTATGAATTGGGACACTAAGTTACATGGTGAAGGCTCCACTGTCAGACGGCTGCTGAGCGATCTGTATGACAAGGCTGGGAACCTCAAACACTGGGGCCTCATCCGCATGATCTCCGGCTTGCTCAAGAAGAAAGTGGATGAGCTGGACGAGGTGCCCGTCCGCTCATCGCAACGTCACACTAGGCCTTTAATAGGACCGTTTACATGTAAACCTTCAGAACGGTTTATTCATTTAACCCTTGTTGATTGACACCCCGTTATTTGGGTTAGAAAACATACACGGGTGCTAATGATCAATTTTGAGGGCTGAAAAGACAGGAAGTATTCATATTTGTTTTGATTTAGTTTTTCAACATGTTTATTTTTTACGCTTGAACTTCTTTTTATTTGTTGTCAGGCCTGTTCAGATCTGCTCGCCCATCAGAAGCACCTGACAGTGGGTCTCCCCCCTGAGCCAAGAGAGAAGACCATTTCAGCGTGGGTTTCCCCTATTCACACCTGACATCTTCATGATCGTTTTTAATCCTATATTTATTGAATAAAAGACATAAGAAAGACATGACCAATCTTGATAAGCAGTAGGTTTTAATTATCTCCACACAGACCCATGCCTCCTGACAAGTTGGCTAAACTGATTGACGTGGCCAGTGAAAATAATCTGATCATCGCTGTTCTTACTCAGGTAATAAAAAAAGATTGCCATCCACTGATCAAATGTAATTAAATAACACTGTCATTTTCAGTGCAATGATTACTAGTCCCAGCTGTATAGTATTGATTGGTTTGACCTCTCACTGTACATGGGCATTCATGTTCCCCTGTAGGAGGTAATGGTGTTCCTGGCGATGTGTATACGCACCCAACCCAGCCTCTTCAGTGAGATGTTCCGTCTCAGGACCGGACTCATCATCCAGGTTATGGCTACTGAGCTGGCCCAGTCTCTCAACTGCTCTGGTGCGAAAAACACTGTGGTAACCTCAGTCATCCAGAAGTAAAATTCTATTGGAAAAGTTTCTAATTTTTCTCTTTTACTTATGGGCAGAGTAACGTTAACAGTTCTGATTAACTTCTAACAAAATGAAAGAAGCAAAGTACCCTCACACGCGAAAATGTTTCCGGGTCAAATGTTCCTTGTCTGATAAATATTTCAGTTTTTTTCATTATGGTTTAGATTAAAGCCATTGTTGTGGCTGTGGAATCTAGGGGAACCCTTTATCATTGACAAACGGCTTGACAATCACTGCACCAGTATAAGCACTACTTCTAATGCGATTAGAAAATACATTGTTTTATCTGTATTTGAATGCAATTCACATCTTGAAATTGTGATGACAAGCCATAGTGTTGCCTAATGTGAAGTGGGTTAGCATTGTGTTGCCTAATGTGAAGTGGGTTAGCATTGTGTTGCCTAATGTGAAGTGGGTTGTTTGGTATCAGTCCCAAGCTAGCAAGATGTTTTGAAAAACACGGATTGGAAGAGGGACTATGCCAGAGCAGGAAGTACCCACCCACTAGAGTTGTGGTCTTAAGAAGATGAAAAATGTTGACATTGTGTACATTTATCAATATATTTGCTAATAGAAGTTTGCTGAAAGACATCCAATGGCTCTATGAATCAAGGACATACGTGGGTTTTTGAGAAAGCATTGAAAGCTCCCAGAACACAGTGGTCTCCATCATAGTAAAATGGAAGACGTTTAGAACCAGCATGACTCCTCCTTCAGCTGGCCTTGGTGTGTGTTTCTGTGTGTGTTTCAGGTGAGGAGGCCACTGAGAACCTGATGAACATGAGTCCGTCCGAGCTGAAGAACCTCCTGCATCACATCCTCAGCGGGCGAGAGTTTGGGCTGATGAAGAGTGGTGAGTGACACTGGCTTCAATCGTCATCGTTGAGATACCATCGGACGTTTCTCTGTTTTCCTTTTTGTTTGTCAATAGTCTTTCAAATTTTCTCTGTGATGTTCTTAAAGTGAATGATTTTGTATTTGCAGTTCGTTCTGGGGCCACACGTACAGACTCTATTGTCATCCAGGATATTTCTCCTACCACAATGAGTGTGGGCAAGTCCAAACATAAGAGACAAGTCAATATGCTGGTAAGGACAATGTATTACCACTTGATACAGGAACAATAGGGATGAAGTTGTAATACCGACTGTTCCTACATCCACACTTGCGAAATAGAGCACAATTGAGAAAGCTGTTTATATAATGAACTGGTCCAACACCAAGCACAGTCCTACTGGAGGCAACAAGCTCAAAAGTTCAAAGGGATCTGGTTCCTTTTATATATACCTCCACCTGATGTCCCTCACTTGTTTCAGTAGAGCAATGGATTGCAAGGCTGTCATTTCTGTATTCTGGGAGATTGTGATTCACTGTCTTGTGAAATGTGTTTACAGGGCATATGAGATTAGGATATTTGCTTGGCTTCTGTACTGTCACAAGTTGTAATTAAACATGTTTGTTCAAGGTTAAATCGAAGGGTAGATTTGAATGTAATGGACAGTTCCACTATTATTTATTTATCGCTGGTCTACCAGGTAAATTGACTGACAATGCATTCTCATTTACAGCAACGCCATGGGAAATAGTGCATTCTTTGATGTATTTTCATTTTTAAATTGAGGTTGTCCTTGTACCATACTTATATATTTATCGTGGTTTAGGTCATGTTTTAGGTACTATATATTAGATATTTAGATATTTGTATATTTATTGTGGTTTAGGTCATGTTTTAGGTACTATATATTAGATATTTAGATATTTGTATATTTATCGTGGTTTAGGTCATGTTTTAGTTACTGTATATTAGATATTTAGATATTTGTATATTTATTGTGGTTAAGGTCATGTTTTAGGTACTGTATATTAGATATTTAGATACTTGTACATTTATCGTTGTTTAGGTCATGTTTTAGCAGTAGCTAATAGCTCTTGTAATAAAAAACAAATCCTATGTATGTTTTCCCAGAATTAATACCAATGTTTTTTCAAGAAAAAGAAAATAACTATTCTACATAATCAATTGAAATCAATACTGATATATCATTGAAGATATATGAATGTCCTGACACTGACCCTCATGAATTGTGTGTTGCAGTGTTTATCAGTGCATTCCCTTGACATTGAGCACATCGAATCCGGGGTGAGTGGCTTGGCTCAGAGAGGACAGACAGTAGGAGCCTGTAAAGCATAATGTATATCCACTGTATGTATATAAAATCTGCATTTACAATATAGGAAATATTCTCTTTGCCTCTGGTATTCCCCAGCGTTACAGACTCCCATCCATCGAGTCGTTCCAGGACCCTGCAGGACAGAGACCAATGAGAGACGGCCGACAGGGCCAGTGGTTACGGAGGAGACGTCTAGACGGAGCCCTCAACAGAGTGCCGGTCGGCTTCTACCAGAAGGTCTGGGCAATCCTCCAGAAGGTGAGACACTCTGGGAGACGGGGGACAAGTGGTGGTCCTCTTGTTCTTGCATAGGGAAGTATGAACTCAGTCGAGCTGATACCTATACTGAACATGCATACATGTGCATGGAATAAAATGGCTACCTTTTTTTTTTTTCAGTGTGATGGTCTGTCCATTGAGGGCACCGTTCTTCCAGCTTCAACCACGCGCGAGGTAAACCAAAATATCAGCCTTACGCTTTATTGCTCTTTTGAATATAAACTTTCCTTTGATTTAATCAGAATGATTAAAGCTAAATGAATAAAACAATTTTTCTCACCTTAGACTTGTCCTCTCGATTTCCTATTTGTTAACCTCTGTTGTCGATAACAGATGACACCTGGCGAGATCAAGTTCGCAGTGCACGTGGAGACAGTGCTGAACCGCGTTCCCCAACCGGAGTACCGCCAGCTGCTGGTGGAGGCCATCCTGGTGCTCACCCTTCTGGCTGAGGCGGAGCTGGAAAGCATCAGCGGAGTCATCCACTTAGAGAAGATCGTCCACATGGCCAGCGACATGTTCTACGACGACCAGGTCAGCCATAGGTTGTACAGTAGTCCAGCTTCCCTTTGCCAGAAGGGGAAAAAAACATTCATTTGGTATTTTCATTCAGATTTTTCTAGTAGAAAGACCAGTTGATATGTGGATTGTCTAGTGGGAATTATTACATTATTTATTGGGTTTTGATCATCCAGCTACTGCATTTGCAATTGATTAATTTGCCATGTGTTTATACTTACTATATGTATCGAGTTGGTCCGTTTCCTGTAAACCACTAGATGTATGTTTCTTTAGGAGACAAAACACAGAACGACCGGAATACTTTTCAATATCATGCTTACACTGTGTTCATGTGCATCGCCTCTGCAGAAAGTGCTAGGGGCTGACGACATCCTTCTGGAGCGAGATCAAGCCAACGGGATCTGCAGGCTGCTGTACGACAGCGCCCCTAGTGGCCGCTTTGGCTCCATGACATACCTCTCTAAAGCTGTGTGCGTGTACGTCCAGGACTTCCTGCCCAGCGGTGCCTGTGCCATCCAATGAGCCTCCACGTGGCCATGTCCTCCAATTAGCTTTCAGCAACGCTTACCTTAGCAGGGATTCGGATTTAAGATTTTATCATTGTGGTCCGACCTTTTTCTCGTGAAGGTTAATTTGTTTTGATAGATCACGTACAGCAGCATGACTGTGCCTGACATTGACTGGAAGACAATCCCTATGAGGGGTCCCAGTGTTTTAAATACCAGGCTATTCTGATAACATAGCAGATTCTTATTAAAATGCATGTGGAGATTTCCAGGCTTGTTGCTATTCACAGCAGATACTTCATGTTTGTGACAGAAATATGGTTCTGTCCACTCATGTCATAGTGAGCGATTGCTGCATTACTAGTTTCACTGAATGCAGCTTCATTTGCTGCCTTAGAAAATGATCATTTTCCTTTTGTGTTTTTATGACAGTTGTACTGTAAGGATGTTTGATTGATAAAGTGCTATTTTTTCTCCACCGCACTGAGTGAAATAGTATACTCTCTTATCCATCTCCCATGATATGCTCCAATAATTATTTATGAGTATGCATATGATGCTTTAACCTTATGGTAATACCTGTTCAAGGTGATTTCCAGGATATCCTACAGAAAAGTGCATTACTCATCCACCTCCAAGCTGTCTCCCCTGCCCCCGGTCAACGCTACAGATGCTAATATGAGCAGCAAGATGGCGACTGCTGGTAAATAAGCACATCAAGCTGAGCGACATATGACATTTTATTACATTTTCTTCCAAAAACAACAACCTCTGCATTTTAAAATAAAAACCAATTGTTTATAACAATGTAACTTATCATCGACAATACAGAGTATTATCAATCCATTTGATGTACAAAAAGAAATGAAAAATCAAAAAAGGTATGGACCGTCGCTTCCCAAACAGGAAATCCTGCTTTGTTCCCTCACAGGAAGAGATGTACAATATGATAAACCGTATACTACACATACAGCAGCAGGTGAACTGTGCTCACAATGTGAAATATGCATATTTTATACATACACAGAGTACGTCAGGCAAAACGTGAAAATGCATGTTTGTTGACATCTTTCAATTGCCAAAAGATATGAGTGAGAATTTCCACTGCAAATACAAAGGGAACAAAAAGAAGCTTAATGGCAATGACATGGCCCAGTGGCGAGGGCACGAGACTAAACATACTCGGAACAAAATTTCGGCAGAGTACTCAAAAACAAAAAAGAGCAAGCGTTCAACCAATGTATTGAAATGTATGCACAAGACTTTATGTCCGGCTAGCTACGTATGCGATGCACGGCATTCGCGTCGTTTCACAAACATGTGGTCTCATAATGGAAGTGATATCTGAAAGAGCTTCCTTGTTGCATTTCCAATGCAAAACAGACATCATACAGTCATATGTGATGGGACACACATTTATGAATGTCGATGAATGCTTAATGTAAAGAGGTAAGTAAAATCCCATGGAGAAATTCCTAAACATTTGCAAACACACCGGTAAGTGAAATTTCACATATGGTCATGCTTTTTTACCGGGCACACGGGTCAAGAAAAAGACAACACTAATCATGCAAAAAATACTTGTTTTTCCGAAATCAAATTCCTCCAAATTGGATATCAGCAATGTGACCTTGAGAGAAGCTGCGCTTGATGACTTTGGTGCAAAATGTTCCTGTACGGAGAGGACAGTGTCCCCTGCCACAATGAAGACACTCTTGGTAGACCAGTTACGATACCGTTGAACCCAACCCCAATCCGTCACACAAGATGTACACAGACATTACAGACAGAGACCCCGTGACACCTCCAAACACAGTCAACCCACCACGGACGAAGCGATAACAGCCCGTGTCTTCCCGCGTGGCCTATCGCCTACAGAGGACACGTCAAAAACACACAAGGTTATATACAGACGACGGCGGAACAGTCACACGGCTGGTCTAGAAGACTGCATGAGCTTGCGTGAAGCATTCAACTGACACAGAGGACATTGAGACAGAAGTACTACGTTTCTAAGGAACACCTACCAAACGTGGGCTGGGTCAAAGGTCAACGGAATGCGGTAGTCCGACAGTGCCGATGACCAGCGGAATGAGAGGTGCGAGCGATCGCCCGGACAGACGTGGATGAGACACTTTTACGACACTTGACAACTCATTGCTAAATACACAATACCGGATGACCTGGATGACCTCAGTGACCTCACTGACCTCGGAGGACCCAGGAGCTGGGACGTCCTCGTCGAGGAACACTACCCTGTTAATCTCGCGGGGAAAGCGTGAACATATAGAAACACAATCAATAGAAAACAGGGTTTTCCCCGGCCCTTTGACTGTACATCCCAGCAATGGTTTTAGTTTTGTGCAGTAGAACGCTCACCCCTCTGGGGTTTGTGCTATAAACTGTCTGCCTGTCAACCGTAGAACATCGGACAGACATGACCTTTAATCACATTTATGGATTTCTTGAGTCCCCCCCCCATCTGCCATCATGACCAGGACAGTGAGCTAGGCTCTTTCTGGGGCTGGAGTTAGCGAAAGTACGAAAATAATGACAATAATATCAACAACAATGAATTGGATTTATATTTAACGACTTTCTACTACCGGAGGTACTCAAAGCACTTTACATTGTAAAGGGGAAACTCAGCACATCCATTGGCCAAACGGGTGGCACATTTGAGCCAGAACACTCGCCACACATCAGCTATAAGGTGGAGAGTTGAGGAGTGTGGGTTAGTTGTTGGAGCCGGTGTTCATTTCACCATCCCGCGAAGCAGACTCTCGGTAACAGCCCCTCTACCACATTCTCCCGTAGTCGGCGAGGAGCTACACTATAAATAACCGCCACTCTGGGTCACGACAAGGACGCATGCGACAACTCATTGGGCGTCAACTCGGAGCAATACAGGCAGCAAGAGAAAGAGGAACAAAGGGCGCGCTCTCCCGACATTTACTCACTGACAATGCAACACTGGTAGGGATCACAACGAGAACGGCACGTCTAAAAACAAACAAACCTGTGTCAAAGCGCGGAATCCAATGTGAGGCATGAGCTTTCATGCACCGTTGCAGTAGCTAAAGAAACGTGTACCACATTTAAAACAACCTACGAATAGCATCGAGCAAAGAGCGAACAATGGACGGCACCGGAGCGGCGAAATGTGTTCTGACGGTCCTGTACGAATTGATCAGTGGGCTTTCTTCATCTCCTTTACAAGAGGATACAGTATGAATGTGGGTCTATGGACGCAGGTAGGGCTCCATTTAAAAGGAGCACAGCGGCCAGCCGTTGCCACGCAGGCCATAGCTTTCACAGGAACCCATGAAAACATTACACAATAGCTTTTGTACATTAAGATCTCCGAGTGCAAACTAACACGCAGTATTGTACATGCACACACATACACAAAACATGTGTCTCCAAGTCATTTATCCAACATCTCACAAGAACTGCTCGCAGAATTCGCCGCCACAACAAAACGGAACGAATACGCCGTCGCCTCCAAAATGCTGGCGTACATCGACTAAAACGCACGAAAACGGACACTTATCCGCGTCACAACGGTGGCAAGTGCAACTCTGACATCAGCATCGGAGAGAATGGACTTAGCGGTACTGTGGTGGTTTCGCATGAGGAGCTAATTGGATGACGCGTATGTACACCCCTTGGCAAAGTTCACATTGATTAAAGTGCGTGCAAACTATCAGAAAAAAGAGATGCCCGTTGACACTGGTGAATGGGGGTTGGTGGCAGTTTTTCTGAAATTCACAACAAAGGGCCCACGCTCCGAACTGGGATTTAGCCGCAGCCGTAGCGTGGGTTCAACAGACAGGACAACACCCATTCGAATTAGCAAATCATACAGAATGTCAAAGGGACTTGGATGGGACTTTTTTTTTTATATCAGCCATGATACAGAATGTAACAGAGGTTCGATTCCACAGAGAGGCCACTGTAAGAGCACTACCACATCTCCAGTCTGTCTCGACCGCCATCTTCTGCTCCTCCATCTCTTCCATCTTGCGTTGTATTTGGTTCTCTTTTTGTCTCTCTGCTTTGCTGTCATGGTGAGATACTCCCCGTCCTACATGAAGTGCATCTGCATAGGAAAATAAGCCTGTTACGGTTTAATAATATCTGTCTAGTATTACAGGCTTTGGATTGTCAATCCCAGCCTCTGAAAATATCAGTGAAAGCCAAAGGTGTAAAGTAATATCAGAAAATCTGTGTTATAGTATCAAGGACTTAAAGTAACTGTCTGGTGTTTCCAAATTTCTATTTAAGCCCATAGGCCCGAGGGGGTGTGGTATATTGCGAATATACCACGGCTAAAATCTATTCTTACGCATGACGTATCGAGCAGTGAGGTTTTGATGTGTATTTTAGCCACAAAAGCCAATATAGGATGAGTCAATAACATTATTGAGGCAAACATTAAGATTAGCACTGGAAAGTTACTCTAAATAGTTATAGAACAAACAGGAAACTGACAAAGTCAATATTAAACACATATTGCAAAGCATTATAAAGATACAGAAGGCTTGAATAATAATTCAGAAGAAGTGATTGGGCAGTAGATTGAGTAGTAAGGAGCTGACAATGAGATATGACAGTGTGGAGGGACAGTGAAGGAAGGACAGTGTGGAAGGACAGTGAAGGAAGGACAGTG
>JACXGI010003049.1:0-66485 GCA_016801175.1 Esox masquinongy | reverse complement strand
TCTCAAATTTGGACTCATCAGACCAAAGCACAGATTTCCACTGGTCTAATGTCCATTCCTTGTGTTTCTTGGCCCAAACAAATCTCTTCTGCTTGTTGCCTCTCCTTAGCAGTGGTTTCCTAGCAGCTACTTGACCATGAAGGCCTGATTCGCGCAGTCTCCTCTTAACAGTTGTTCTAGAGATGTGTCTGCTGCTAGAGCTCTGTGTGGCATTCAGCTGGTCTCTAATCTGAGTTGCTGTTAACCTGCGATTTCTGAGGCTGGTGACTCGGATGAACTTATCCTCAGCAGCAGAGGTGACTCTTGGTCTTCCTTTCCTGGGGCGGTCCTCATGTGAGCCAGTTTCATTGTAGCGCTTGATGTTTTTTGCGACTGCACTTGGGGACACATTCAAAGTTTTCGCAATTTTCCGGACTGACTGACCTTCATTTGTTAAAGTAATGATGGCCACTCGTTTCTCTTTACTTAGCTGATTGGTTCTTGCCATGATATGAATTCTAACAGTTGTCCAATAGGGCAGTCGGCTTTGTTTCAACCTGACTTCTGCACAACACAACTGATGGTCCCAACCCCATTAATAAGGGAAAAAATTCCACTAATTAACCCTGACAAGGCACACCTGTGAAGTGAAAACCATTTCAGGTGACTACCTCATGAAGCTCATCGAGAGAACACCAAGGGTTTGCAGCGCTATCAAAAAAGCAAAGGGTGGCTACTTTGAGGAATCTAAAATACAAGACGTTTTCAGTTATTTCACACTTTTTTGTTAAGTACATAATTCCATATGTGTTCATTCATAGTTTTGATGCCTTCAGTGAGAATCTACAATGTAAATAGTCATGAAAATAAAGAAAACGCATTGAATGAGAAGGTGTGTCCAAACTTTTGGTCTGTACTGTATGTTAAATTATATTTAATTGGTCTGATTTTAGACTGTGACCTGAACTTTGTGGCCTATATCAGACAAGTGAGAAAAACAGTTTTTTACCATTTAAGGAACATAGGAAAGGTCAGCCTGTTTCTTTGGCAGGCAAACACTGAAAGACTGATTCATGCATTTATCACCAGCAGACTTGACTATTGCAACTCTCTACTATCTGGCCTTACCTGAAAAAGTATAGTCAAACTGCAGTTAATTCTAAATGAGGCTGCACATGGTCTTACCAATACCAAAAAGAGAGAACACATAACATCTAGTTTAAAGACTCTTCATTGGCTGCCTGAGAATTTTAGAATTGATTACAAAATCGCCCTACTGATTTTTAAAGCACTACATGGCCTTGCGTCTGACATGGTTTGTAGATATGTGCCTTGTCGGTTCCTTTTGGTGAAGCCTCTTTCAGCCACTATGGACCTGTCTTTTGGAACAGCTTGCCAGATTATCTGAGGGACGCAGTTACTATTGACATTTTTAAAAAGGGTCTTAAGACACATTTTTGGTCTGGCTTTCTAAAAGATTTTACTCAACTTGTCTTTTCTTTTATTCCTTATGTAGTCATTTATCCCCTTTCTTTTAACCTCTTTTTAACTTTATTTTTTTTAAATATTATTTAATTTATATCTTTACTGTAATTCATACATTTTATCAAAGCATTATTTATTAACTGTTTTCATTCAGACTTACCTGTTAAGCACCTTGAAATGCATTAGGTAAGAAATGTGCCGTGTGAATAAAGTTTGATTAATTGATTGATGAAAAAATGATGGAGCACATATGGAGCTAGTACGGAATGATTTTTGGTGGTGGGAAAATGAATGTTGTGCACCCAGAGAGGAGCGCTCAGTGATGAGTAGGAAAACAGATGGTTTAACTTTGCTTACATATTCAGGCTTGTGCTTTGGGCAGACAGAGAACAGCAGCTAACCAGCTCAGAAGGATGTGACAGCTGCAACACCCACACGGCACATCAACCAAGCTATGGTACACATGCAATAATATAACCACAACCTACAGTCATGGGCATGAATAATGTGACAGCTAGAGTGACCATGTACAACCCACCAAGGCTACACAAATTTTATAAAATAGATATACCCAGCCAAATAAGACTAAACGAACAGAAAAATAATAAAAGCATTCCATCTGAATCACGGGAAGTAAATCCCAATCTTTACAATACAAAATACATTTCCAAATAAAAATGTACAACTGTTATAAGGCAGATGTTAACAAATAAGCAAACATAATTGTTGATTATGCCTGCTGGATCCACTGCTAGTGCCAGTCAGCTCAAAAAGCAAATGCGAAGAGGGAAAGTAATGTTTTAAATTTAAATGCAAAAGTTACATGCACATTATTATTCTGAAATTTTGGGACAGTGTATACAACAGAAGAACTTGTAAGTATTACCAGATAGTCTGTTTCAATTAACAAGTATAGTAAATCCTTTATGATAGCATAGCAATGTTTAAAAACAGCCAAATTCATGCTCTAAATAAAGCCTTAGCCCTAGTCAGCCGAATGTTTTATATTATAATAGGCCTAATTCAATTGTTATTAATAATGAGCTTGCCTCACACAGAGCACATTTTACTTATATTTGTCAGAATTATATAAATGATGATATATAATAAAGACAGTAGGCCTAATTCATTTGATCAAGTTATTTTAAAAGAAAAGACAAACTCACAATCTTTCCATAGACCATATTGCTATTTCACTACAGAGCGATGTGTGGATAGAGTAGGAACCTTGCCTTGTACAAGTGAAGAGGGAACATGAACAGATGAGCAAAGACATAACAAATCATTTATAATGATAACCCTGTTTTATTAATGATTTACAAATGCATTAACTTACAGTGTGTACTGTCTTTTGTTCATGTTAACACAGGACATAATATCATGTTGTTTTTTGTAGGAACACACAGATTTTACTGTCATTTGTTGATGTTGATACAGTACATGCATTCATGTAGCTAGTTTTCATGAACAATAAGCTCTGTAATATAAACTATTCATAAGATAATTTAATTTGTTAATATGATTACATTGGGGTAACCATTATTAATAAGGTAGGCTAGATAATGATACTTTCAAATCATTTATTTATATTAACTAATGGTGGAAAATCATTTATAAATGTTTTATAGCTACCAATGGGTCAATAGTTAGTGATTGTTATTGTGGGATAATTCACGTCTTAGGAGTACACAAAATAATTAACTAATGGTGACGTATCAGTTATAAATAGTTTACAGCTACAAATGGGTTATTAGTTAGTCCTTGGTAATGTAGAATAATTGGTCACTTTACTTAGGGGGACCCAAAAATGATGAACTAATGGTGAATGATCAGTTATTAATTCTTTATAGCTACTGTACCAATGGATAATTAGTTGGTCATTGTTAATGTAGGATAATTCATCACTTTACTTAAGGGGACGCAACATAATTAAGTAATGGTGAAGTATCAGAAAGCAGCATATGACACGTCAATAGGAAGCAAAAAAAGGTATGAGTTCATCATTTTAACAGTAAACTAAGAGTAACTGTCAATGCTGTGGCACAAGTTAAATTTAAAAAGGCCCCATCAAAACTGAGATCCCTGTGGATGACTAAAGAAGAGAAATTGTAGAAAGGCCAAGCAGCAGTGGAGAAAGTCAAAATTGCAGGTCCATTATGATATTTTGAGCAACTGAATATATAGTACCAGTCCAAAGTTTGGACACACCTACAAGTGTTCAGCATATGTGGGAACCCCTTCAAGACTGTTGGAAAAGCATTCCAGGTGAATAGCTTCTGAAGTTGGTTGAGAGAATGTCGACAGTGTTCAAAGCTTTCAACAAGGGAAAGTGTGGCTACTTTGAAGAATATACTTCGTTTAACCCTTTATAATTGTTCCTCGCATCTAAGTTTGATGAGTTTACAGCTTATTTCAGGGACAATATAACAAACATTAGGTTAGGTTTTAGTCAATCATGTCCTGTTGAGAGTCCTGATATTATGTACCCCCAGCCTACTATCCAAAGCCACTTTGGATTCCTTTTCCCTGGTTGACTTGCTCAGGTAGTATCTCTTCTTGAGTTTATTCCCAATACATTCTTCAATAAAGTTTTTAACTGCATATCTAACAAAGTGCATGTAAATGCTATTCACTCCCTGTTCACTGGCACTTTCCCCAAAGCTCTTACACTGCCATGGTGCAACCCTTCCTGAATAAAAATAATTTAGATTCTTGTAATTTTAGTCCAACCTATAAACTTTTTTAGCAAAATTCTTTATTACCCAGTTATACTACTTTTTATATGCTAATTGTATTTTTGAGATTTTTTTCTTTGGCCCCACCATAGCACAGAGCGTTGGTTAAAGTAGTGAACAATCTTGTAATCAACACAGGTGCCGAAAAGCTCTTGTTCCTTGTACTTTTGGATTGGAATGCGTATGATACTGTAGACCATGATATCCCTATAGGCAGACTAGAACATTGTGTTGGCCTCTCCATGCAAGTTATTAACAGGTTCAAGACCTATTTAACTAGTTGAGAGTTTTTTGGCACCCTTGGTGAATATTTTAAGGAACCAAAAATGTGCTTTTCTTTCAAAAACCAGGACATTTCTAAGTGATCCTGTCACGCCCTGATTTGTTTCATCTGTCTCATTATTGCCTCCACTCCCCACCAGGTGTCTTCTATGTTCCCGTTACCCCTTGTCTACTTATGCCTGTAATTTCTGTTCGCCCGCTGTCAGATCGTAATGTCTTTTCATGCATTTCTAGCGTTTGTTTCCCGTGTTACCTGTTTCCTGTTACCCGTTCTCTGCTCTGCCTTCCCAGCACTTCTGTCCCTGATTCCGAGCCTGCCTGCCCTCCTGTACTTCTCAATCAATAAATCAAATTTATATATAAAGCCCTTTTTACAACAGCAGTTGTCACAAAGTGCTTTTACAAAACACCCAGCCTGAAACCCCAAGGAGCAAACAACAACAGTGTTGAATTTCAGTGGCTAGGAAAAACTCCCTAAGAAGGCCGAAATTTAGGAAGAAACCTAGAGAGGAACCAGGCTCAGAGGGGTGACCAGCCCTCTTCTGACTGGGGGTCCAGTGACACTGTGGATCTATCCGGGGAAGGCCCCGGACAGGGCCCAACAGGCAGGAAATCAATCCACCCAAACTGCTAAGCATCAACCAAACGGACACCCACCAACCGCAACCACCCTGAAATGAGAAACCACCCTGAAATGAGGGCCAAGCATTGCCAAGCAGAGTTCAACCCAATTGCACGATGGGCGAAAGAATGGCATCGGAGGGAGGGCATCCCGTGGCAGTGAGAGCCCACCTGGCAGGACAGCAAGGGTGGACAGTATCAAGCCTTTCTGGTCACCTTCACAACCCTGGGCCAGACTGCACTTAATCATAGACCATGCTGAAGAGATTAGTTTTTAGTAGACACTTAAAAGTTTATTATGGAGACGAACTCACGGTAGGGCAAGGCGAAGGACAGTCGTACAGGCAAGGGTCAAAGTCACGAGACACAAACAAATGCAGAATCACAAGGCTAGAGACGGAGTCGAGGAGCAAAGCAGGCGATGGTCAAAACACGGGAATCAATACAAGAACAGCACTAGGCGAAAGCGAAAACAGAAGGCTCAGTAATGAATGACGGAGTGACAAACAATACCTCACAAACGCTAGGGATAACTGAACAGAACTAAATAGGGACATAAACCAGACACAGGTGGGGACACAGGTGCTCAGAATGAGGATGATTGGGATCTGATGACTGGGGTGCGTTCATGAGCCGTGGAGCATGGGGTGCGTTCAGGAGTGGTGGAGCGCGGAAGCGGGTCCACGCTGGAGGAAGACGTCACACTTAACATATCCCATAATCCCTTATTTTGAAGTCTTGCAACCCACCTAGCTCATAGACTATTCTTTTCAGATGTCCTCAAAACACACTGTGTTTAAGATCCTAGACCAGTCTCCAGAAAGCCATGGTTAATAAAACATTCTTAACTTTTAGGAAATTCCCAGATTCCCAAAAATGAAATCACTGCTTCCGCTGAGATTTCTGGAGAACCTGGGAACTTCACCAGAATTTTGCGCTACCCATGAGGCATTGGCTTGTAAAGGAACACATAATTCCTATTGGAATCCTGCACACATTTTGACAGGAAGATTTTTTATGTAATTGTTACAATCATTTCAGTAGTGGGTGCAAAATATTTGTTTTACTACATGATTGGATTACTTTAGACAAATGTATTTGATGTTTGTGTAGCTAAGATGAATTCATCATTTAATGTACATGCAAAAATAATGATAATAAAACAATTCCTAAATATCAACCTGAAGCAGAGCATGCTGGGAATTTTTTTATTTTAAACTTAGAAAAAAAGTAGTAAAAGTCAGTATAACAAACTTTTTAAGTCATTAGGAACATTTCTCTAACTTTGAGTTACACTTAGTAGAAACATTTGAGTAAGTAATACATTAGGGTTTACAGTGTAGCAGCCGTGTTCAGCCATGTTTCTTGGGTCCTATAACGAGCACTTCAACTAATTGAAGTTTATTGATTGATTGATCAGGGTAACTGGAAAGAAGAGCATTGCAGTAATCTAATCTAGAAGTAACAAAAGCATGGATTAGTTTTTCTGCATCAGTTTTTGTTAAAAATTTGATTTTTGCAATGTTCCGAAGATGAAAATAAGCAACTCTTGAGATATATTTTATATGTTCATCAAAGGAGAGGTCAGGGTCAAGGGTAACGCCGAGGTTTCTTACAGTTTTTTGGGACACGACCATACAGCCGTTGAGGTTCACAGTGATATCTGCCAACAAAACTCTTTGTTTCTTGGGTCCTATAACGAGCATTTCTGTTTTTCTTGAGTTTAAAAGCAAGAAGTTTTCTGCCATCAACTTCCTAATATCTGAAACGCATGCTTCCAAAGTAGCTAATTTTGGGGCTGCTCCATGCTTCATCAAAATATACAACTGTGTGTCATCAGTATAACAGTGAAAATTGACATTGTGATTCCGGATGACATCACCCAGAGGCAGCATATATAGTGAGAAAAATAATGGGCCCAAAACCGAGCCTTGAGGAACACCAAAACATACCTTTGATTTGTCAGAAGATATGCCATCCACACATTCAAACTGATATCTTTCAGATAAATAAGATTTAAACCAGGCTAGAACATGTCCACGTAGCCCAATATGGGTTTCAAGCCTCTCCAAGAGAAGGCAGTAATCAATAGTGTCAAAGGCAGCACTAAGATCAAGAAGCAACAGGACGGATGCGGAACCTTTGTCTGAGGCCATTAGAAGGTCATTTGTTACCTTCACGAGTGCAGTCTCAGTGCTATGATGGGGTCTGAAACCGGACTGGAGCATTTCATAGATGTTATTTGTTTTCAGGAAGGTATTCAGTTGTTCGGAAACACATTTTTCTAAGATTTTTGAGAGGAAAGGGAGGTTCGATATTGGCCTATTATTGTTTAATATGTCTGGGTCCAGATTAGATTTTTTCAGAAGAGGCTTAATTTCCGCTATTTTTTGTGAATTTGGTGCACATCCGGAGGATAGGGAGAAATTTATTATGTTCAACATTGGCTGACCTAGCATTGAAAATAGCTCCTTAAGTAGTTTTGTTGGAATCGGGTCTAGTTGGCAATCCTGCAGCGTATGAGAAGGAAATTGACAAAATACAGGCATTTCTTTGCAAATGTGGGGAGGGCCAAAAAGAAAACGCTGGCTCGTATGAAACAACTGTCCACGCATTACATTTACAAACAAAGGGCAACCATGGCATCCATGACGGAGACAATGGAAGTCAACAGATCAAACGTAAACGACAATGGACTTACTAATCAGAGGATTATTCCATCTGCCGCGAAACATTCCTACATGTATACGGGTAAGTCTAACGTTTGCTAACTAGCTACAGAATTCCTTTTCAGAAAGTTGTTAATGTCCTTTGCATTGCTAGTTATCTAGCTATAGCTACTGATGTTACTGGTGCCCAATCTCTCGCTTTCTCTCCACAAGCACCATTTTGTTTTGTGATCTGGTTGATCATGCTTTTTGGATTAGGTGCACTCCTCAACACTTACACATTTTACATTCATCCATGCATCTCCATTTCACTCCTCATATGCCCACTTTTACACTTCACAGGTTAGTTAATATTTGTAGTCTTATACTTTGTCAGTTATTTAATAAACATTTTTGTTACTCCTTAAACACTAATGTGTGGACTCCCTTGCTTGTTACCATCTAAGAACTGGGTTGTGACAATTGACACATAATTTTGCTATTAACATATGCCATCAAAAACGTATTTCACTGCTCTGTTTGTCTGTGCCGTAAATAAGGTTTCTTACATAAGCACATTTATAAACATCAGCAATGCTGCGCAGGAAAACAGAAGGCATTCTTTCAGACTATTGCCCTAAGACACAGATCAAGTCACAGAAAGAGACATGCGTTTTGTGAGACTCTTTATGAAGCCAAGTGCTGCTCACACTCTCCTTCCTTCAATGCCAATCTATCTATTGTTGAAAGTTTGTTGAAAATTTGCCAATATTCAATGCATGTAGTATTTGGCCCTTGCATAACAATTGCTTTCTACTGTATATCCCATGATATTTTCAAAAGGCTGTGGGATTATGTCCAAAAAGATTTGTGCAAGATATGGCCAAAACACTTTCTTATTACAATAAAAAATGCTGTAATGGTAATTGCATTAAAATAAAATACCAAATACTTTTCCACATATTGTATTTAATCAAAACTATTGAGTTAAAGTTTAATTATAATGTATATAAATTACATTTGCAAGTAAATGCCTTCACTAGAACAACATTCACAACATCATACGAGCTATGACTTTTACTTGAAAACGTATTAAATGTGTTTTTAACCTACCTTGGAGGAAGGCTCTGACTGTTAGTCACTATGGATAAGTGTCTGCAAAGTTAGAAAAATTTAATGTTTACATAAAAATAAACAATTGCAAAGCATGCTAAGTTATAGGCCTTGTTTTCAGGAAGAATTTGATTCTTTGGAAGTGTTTTTTAGGAGGTAAGGCAATGAGTCAAAGAAACACTTTTTAACATCCACCCAATCAACCCCATATGGTGTTAAGACATTTTGCACCACCACCGGCAACGCCACATGTCATGGGCGTATCACATGTCATGTATCATTCAAGACTACTATATTAAAATGTATATGATAGTCTACTGTAGTAGTCTATTATTTAGTAGTCTACTAAAAACTACTATATTTAAAATGTATTTTGTTATATACATAAAAGGTAGTACCACACTAGATACAAATTACAGGTTTCAAAAGTATCTTCTCAAAAGCATGAATTACAACCAAATACAATTGGTTGTAATTCATGCCTGCGAAGTACAAATTACAACATTCTCAAAATTAACTGAAATAAGTATTTCAAATACATAAAAAGTGCTCTTCTGGTGAGGTCTATGCAGGGCCAAACAACTCATTATGAAATAATTAAAGGTGTAGTCCTGTCACATGATCAATTGAAAATACCAATCTCCTTCAATCACACTGTTCTAAAAGGTGATCTCACCTTGTCTAAAAGGGACCTTTTAGATCTCAGACAGATCACCACCAATCAAAATTCCAGTCAAAATGAGGTGTGCATCTGGTTGTTAAGAGACGGGGATGCAATTCTCTCTCTGTTTTAATAGGCTAGAAGTAGTTGTCACTCTTATTTTGTCTTCTAAACTAGTGATTGGTTTGCGAGGTGGTACTGTTTAGCTAAAAAATGATAACAGATGGATGATCATGTGACAGGTGTACACCTTTAAATAAATAATATGTAAAAGCAGCATTTTATTTAGAAAAGATAAATGAATAGAAACAGTCATTACACCGTATTTTATTTATTGATGATTTCATGATAATAAATCCTGTTTCTGATTTCCATAAAAACAACTTCTATGTCATAATAGTAGGATGTAATATACTATTAATAACATTTAAGGATGCATGTCCACACCATTTTCAGACTGTACACCTAGGTATCTATCAAGATACCTATCATTTGTTAAATATGCCCATGTCAAAAGCAGGGTAATAAGTAAATACTTAATTTAAACCTGAAGGTCCTGTCTCTGTAATATAACTGTATTGCTACTAGTTCTCCGTGTGTGTGTGTGTGTGTGTGTGTGTGTGCTTATTTTTTTGTCTACTTTTGTTTTAGTACCTATAAAGATTATAGACAAATCTCTATGTAGACAACCAAATACTCAAAGTATTTTCTGATTCTCTTCCATTATTTTCTTGCAGTTATACTTTAACTCACTCATAAACATTGCATGTTTTTGAGCTTTTAATCTGTTATGGTTACTTAAATACTGGCTCTAAAATACTGCCTGGGTAATTGAGTAGAAGTTAACATACCAACGGACATTTCCTGAATGCACATAATTAAAACATTTATGGATTGAATCTCTGATGCATACAGATGACAACAGCAATCCATTAGGATCCAACATCTGAAAGTGCTGAATAGGGGCCCCCTTGTGGAAAAACCAATGCAGCCCACTAAGAGATTACCAGTCACGCCAGAGCTCAAATGAATAACCTGATTTTGTGGGGGAGAAAGAAAAGCCAAACAACATCATAGTGGATTATGACCATTTCGGAAGTATTTTCTCTGATAATAAATGGTGACATCTCTGTGCAGCCTATCAGAGTCCAGGATGCAATACGCATCCAGATGAAAAGAACGACAGTCCTTTTGCTAATCCTTGTCTATCCTTTTTATCTCAGGACTCATAGCAGTCAGATCACTATGGGACAGCGAAGCGGAGGGACAAACCATGCGGACGTTATTCCGGTAAATGAGAAACGCAGGTCTGTTTGGCTTCAGTGGGTGCTGACTGGATACATGCAGACTAGCTGTGCAGTGAGCGCATAAAGTGGGCCAACATGTTTGTCGCGTTCATCCTGGGATTCTACCTGGTGTCAGGTGCGCTTCCCTCCAAAGTGAGCGCGTGCCCGTCGCAGTGCAGCTGTTTTTTTCACAACCTGAGTGATGGATCAAAGGCTAGGTAAGTAAAAGACTTGATAAACCAACCAATTTGTGGCTATATGCACTTTCCTATTTGTGAGCTCATGCAGATGTATTCCTTTTGATTGAAGATCAGTTTCTCGTATGAATACAGATGTTTGCTGCGTATTGCAAAATCACCATGAGGACAAAGTAATTTAGGGTAGTGCATCATCAATTTTATTTAATGCAGGATTATCTCGCAAAGGCACATTGGCCAACTCTTCATCTCTGACAATCTCTCTGAGCTGAGTTTTTAGTGAGAGTGTTTGGCCTGCATGAATAGAGAAATAATTTTTATTTTAATGGATTAGGTTTGTAGAATTATAACCTATATTGACAAATTAAATGACAGACAAATTTGGCATCAATTACAATAATTTCACACATTTTACATAAAGACTGCACAAATAATACAAATTTTATTACATATTACATTCTGTAATATTTTCACAGGAGCGTCATTTGCAACGACCCCGAGATCTCCCTTGTGCCTGCCAGTTTTCCTGTAGATACGTCCAAGCTGCGTATTGAGAAAACGGCTATCCAGCGAATCCCAAGCGAAGCCTTTAATTACCTCCCTAATCTGGAGTTCCTCTGGATGTCCTTCAACGTGTTGTCTGTTATCAACCCGGACAGTTTCCATGGGCTGCTAAATCTAGAGGAGCTACGACTGGATGGGAATGCACTCACAGCATTCCCCTGGGAGTCTCTTAAGGATATGTCCAACCTCAGGCTGCTCGACTTGCACAATAACCAGTTGACCTCAGTTCCTGCAGACACCACAATTTATATAAAAAACCTAACATATCTAGATCTGTCCAGCAACAACATTCTGACTATCCCAGCTGAGGTGCTTACTACTTGGCTAACAGTTAAACCTGTGCAGGGCCCAGATAGCTCCAAAATGATACTTGGTAAGGGAGATACATTTTGTACCTTTATGTTTTCCTCTATTGAACTAACCAAATGAATCCATTCATCCCATGTACCATTGTGATACAATCTAATTTACAAGGGAATTGAAAGCAGAAACCAATTAAGGATGTGTGTGATCAATACACATGCAACCACAAAAACGTTCTGCATAATTATTAGCTAGTTTTCCACCATATTAAACCACATATTGAAAAATAAAAAAGTGTCCTATTCTAAGGTTTCTTGCTCTGAAAATTCCCTCCAATTTCAGTAAAAAAAAGAAATTAACAATGTGTGTATATTATAAAATCCGTTATTATTGGGCCATTGTCATCATCACCACTGTCATCGTAGTTAAGTGTAGCGTGCAAGTAATCCTTACACAGACATCGACAGTAATACACTGTGGGCATACAGTGAAGCTGTGCAACTAGACAAACACTCTCATTCCTGTCATCAACATTGTGTTAATAAAGTGAACCTGAACATACATGTGACATGACCAGGAAACTTCTGGTTCAAGTTCCCTACTTCATACTGTAACTTAATTTCTCTCCTCTACTCTGAACCAACCAACCCTTATCAGTATTATTTTTTACGCAGAATTCACAGTTAAATTATATTGTCATGTGAAATGAGTTGACCTTGAACCATCCAGGTCTCCATGACAACCCCTGGGTGTGTGACTGCCGCCTGTATGACCTGGTCCAGTTCCAGAAGTCACCAACCCTCTCTCTAGCCTTCATCGACACACGGCTCCGCTGCTCTGCCCCTGAAAGCCTGTCAGGCGTTCTGTTCAGTGATGCTGAGCTGCGCCGGTGCCAGGCACCACGTGTTCACACAGCGGTGGCGCGTGTCCGTAGTGCTGTGGGAAACAATGTGCTGCTGCGTTGTGGGACCATTGGCATTCCCAGCCCAGATTTGGCCTGGAGAAGGGTGGATGGGAAAACCCTAAATGGAACAGGTTTGTCAGTGATGGATGTGGGCGTATGTGTTTTTTGTGCGCTTCTCTTAATCTGTTTCTCTCTGTGTGTTTGTGCATGTATTTTTGTGTGTGTGTGCATCAAGGATGGTTAGATAAGAGGCTTTTGGTCCGCCATCAAGCAATAATACATTGGCAATTAAATAGATAAAATAAATTAAATTAAATCTAGTAAAATAGATTAAATAGATCTTTGGGGAGCAAAGACAGTGAAAGCAAAACATGTCATTTCTCCATTCAGTACTAGATACTTTTTCTTTATATTAAGGACGGAATGCAGTCTTGAAAAAAGTCAAGCAAATTATTGGGTCTTAGCATTACTGAATTATTGTTTTTTTTCCCCAAATAAAAATTGTTTACTCTGACTTAAGGGGTGTATGTCTCTTTGTCTCCACAGTCCAGCAAGAGAACTCAAAGGAAGGAATCACATGGTCAATACTCAGCGTCCCAGCTGTGTCATACCGTGACTCAGGAAAGTATGTTTGCAAAGCCACTAACTATGCCGGCCACGCCGAGGCAGTCATCTCCCTTGTCATCTCTGACATTGCCCCAAAACCCGACAACAACAGTCAAACTAGCATAGTTGCTGTTGCTACTTCCGTAAAAAAAAACAAGGTTAAGAAACCCAATGGGATGGGCAAGGCAGCCTACCAAGAGAAACTGGTAGCTAAGTTAATGGTTCCAACACCTAGCCTGCCTCCCCCACTTGTTTTGATAGATTACAGCCCAAATCCTGACAGTACAGGATTAGGGAGTGTAATGGATAGGGCATCTCTTGCACCAGCAATGTTGGAGCTTGAGAAGACCAACCTGAGCAACCTTGCCCAGGCCCAGTATGATCCGGACCGGATAGTTCGCTCAGTCAAGGTCTTGGGTGACACAGAGAACACCATAACCCTGAACTGGCGGGCACCCAAGGCCAAGAACACCACAGCCTTCAGTGTGCTCTACGCTGTCTTTGGTGAGAGGGATATGCGCAAGATCAACGTGGCGGCTGGACAAAATCGTGTCTTTATTGAGGGCCTGGTGCCCAAGACAAAATATATTGCCTGCGTGTGTGTCAGGGGCCTAATCCCCAAGAAGGAGCAGTGTGTCATCTTCTCGACCGATGAGGCGGCTAGTGCTGCAGGCACCCAGAAGCTCATCAATGTCATTGTCATCACTGTGGCATGCGTCATCGCTGTGCCGCTCACTGTCATTGTATGCTGTGGTGCACTCAAGAGACGCATCCAAAAGATGTGGGGCAAGAAGTCCAAAGACATCCAAGACTCATACGTTACTTTCGAGACATTATCCCCTGGGACCAAGGCTAAAGGTTTGGAGGGTGAGTACCTGACTAGACTCAACCCTGAGGAGTCAAACCGGTTATTGTCTGCCCGTTCCAGTCTGGATTCAGAGGCCACTGCTAAGATAGAGGGACAGCCGAATGAATACTTCTGCTGACGTCATGCTCCAGCTCCAGCTACCCCCCCACACTATCTTCCCCGCTCGCACCCTCTGAATCAACAGAGCCCCATACACACAACACCCCATTTACAGCATAGTCCCCCCCACACACATTCCTACCACCATAGCCCCACACACATATCTCACCAACAGCACGGCCCCATACACACACAACATCCCCACCATAGCCCAACACACACACCTCATCTACATCATAGCCCCACTCACATGTCTCGTCCTCACACACCTCACCTCTACCACAGTTCCACACACACACCTCATCCCCAACATTACCATAGCCCCATACGCAAACCTCGTCCTCACACACCTAGTTCTTTTTCTCACCAACACCAAAGTTCTACAGAAACCACTTATATACTCGCTCACTCTCAGCGCAGTCCCACGCACACATCTAATCGTCACCATAGCCCTTCACACACACCACAATCCCACCCTTACCACAGTCCCATACACAAGCCTCCACCTCTGCCTGAGTTTCACCACAGCCCCACACACATACCTCGTCGAAATGCACAAGCTCACTACAGTCCTACACACACATCTCGCTGCCTCCCTTTCCCATATGAAAGCCCTACACACATGCCTGGTTGTCTCTTTTTCTCCCACCATAGTCCCCCACACACGTACTCACACAGGGCACAGGACTCTCCCCCACCTCTTCCCCCACGTTGGGTGCCACCACACCAGGGTTTCTATCAAAGGACTCTTGGACGATGCACCATCATGGAAATATCTGTTTAAAATAATGTTGGTATTTTTGTTTTACAGCTGAATCGAAGACTATTTCTACGGTGAGATTTTGAATTATATAACTCACACTGTTTTTGTTGTTTTTATATTGTTTTTTTTTTTTTTTTACATATTAGAGGTTCTAAATGAGACTTTAAATGAGCCCTCCATATAACATTTTAGTCAAATACCTTTATCATAGTTAAGTTATATAAAGTTAAAGGCTGAAAGGAAACCTGGGCACAAATGTCCTTGCTCCAGTCTATTTCTACTGATATTCTTAAGTTATATATTGAGTTAGAGGCTGAAAGGCCCCCAGGCCACATATAACCTTGCTCAAGATTTTCTGTTATTATTCTTTGAAATAACTTATCAGCTAGGAAAAGCAGGATGCTAATAATATACATAACTTGATGGAAATAATTTGCTACAAATATTAATTGCAATATCTACTCCAACTTCAACCCCTTCAGATAAGTCTCTCACAACTCACTTAAAAGGGAACGTATTGACAAACAGTAATAGCAGTTTTCATTGTGTATATGATAGGTATGTGTATGATTTGTAAATACTTTTCTGTACAATTTACACTTACATGTATAAACATATGCCTCTGTATATATCAATTATTTGTTTTTGAAGATATACACAAAGGCATGGTTCATCCCATTGAGAAAGAAATAATGCTGGCTGGAGCTGGAATGAAGTACATAGACTGAGCTATGCCCCCTGTAAATAATGTGAAAATATGTATGATTAGCGTTATTAAAATTCCAAGGTCTAGGAAAAACATATCAACACATAACTATCAACACTGTGTTTCTATCTTTAACCATTTACCTGTTTTGTGTAACCTACATTTCAATGCGTCATTTATTGTATAACTTCTGAATAACATTTTGATTTATGGAAATATATTTAAATAAACTTTTATATGTAGTTATTCAGCATCTGTTGTCTTTATACCACACATATTTCTTATTTTCAGGCAAAAAAGGTGAGATGTATATATAATAAATAAAATACAAATAAAAAACATAATTAAGATACATTAATGACCTGTACATAATTTTAAAAATTATATAATACATAATTCAGAAACGCAAAAGTTCAATACATGATAAACTATATAATATATACAGTACAGTAGTCCCCCAACAAATAAAAATAAATAAATAACAATGCAAACAACACAATCAACAACACAATCCCATGCAGACATATCCCAAGCAGACAAATTTTTCTTGCAGTGAAAACTGCAAGAATGCTTTACATTCATTTATAGCCACAAGGCAGTCAAGCTCATTCCATTTAAATTGTATGGATAGTAAAAATATTTTTTTTACTATAAAAATATTTTTTTACTTTATAAGTTCAGAAGCTAACTTTAGTCTATCCAGCATAAACCACATCATTATTCTTGTGTTATAATTCATTGTTTTGACTTTAAAAAGTGATATGTTATAAGTTTCTGCAAAAGCACCTTGTAAATATTAAGAGAGTACTTCTCTTGTCTTACATAGAGAGGCCCATCGCAATTTTTCTTCCAATATACAATGATAACTTCTAACGCTATCCACAGATATACAACCCTGTTTCCAAAAAGTTGGGATGCTGCATACAATGTAAATAAAAACAGAATACAATGATGTGCAAATCATTTAAACCCTAAATTCAATAGAAAATAGTACAAAAACAACATATCAGATGTTGAAACTGAGACACTTTATTGTTTCTTGAAAAATATATGCCCACTTTCAATTTGATGCCAGCAACACATTTGAACAAAAAAGTATGGACAGAGGCAACAAGACTGGAAAAGTTGTGTATTGCAAAAAACTAAACCAGGTCGAATATCACACAACTAATTAGGTCAATTGACAACAGGTCAATAACATGATTGGGTATTAAAAGATCATTCCAGAGAGGATGGGACTGTCAGTGAGGATGGGGAGGGGTTCAGCACTCTGTGAAAGACTGTGCGAGCAAATAGTGCAACAATTTAAGAATAACGTTTCACTACGTAAAATTGCAAAGAGTTTAGCAATCTCTTCATCTACGGTACAGTACATAATATCATTAAAAGATTCAGAGAATCCAGAGAAATCTCTGTATGCAAGGGACAAGGCCGAAAACCAATATTGGATGGCTGTGATCTTCGGGCCCTCAGGCGGTACTGCATTAAAAACAGACCTGATTCTGTGGTGAAAATCACTAGATGGGCTCAGGAACACTTTCTATAAAGTAGAGGTACGACAGGAAGTTTCTTTGAGATTGAGTGAGATGAGATCGAGTTTGTAAGACCGAGTAACGGGTCTGTAACCTAATGAACAATAGACCATCAAATGCTGCAATAAATAATTGAATTACTCTCTTCCTTGACGACTGGGTATGCGATCATTATTTCAACCACTACATGAAACGGCTGATTTCCGGTTTAGTAGGTGGGACTTCCTGTGTGACGTATGCAGGGGCTTCGGCTTGCACGAAAGTCTTTTGCAACAGATTCTTCACCAAGGACACAAATGCATTGGTCCACTCAAACAACTACAATCGTTGTCAGAAGACATTCTCAAACAGCTCAATCCAATAGCTTGAATATGTGGCCTCTGATGAGAATAAATCAATATAGCACACCCTGAACCGGGGGGAAATTAAAATCGGTGTCTACTATGTTGATGGATATGCTGAACATGATGGTGTGTGCAGTCTACGAATTTCTAGGGCGTTTCGGACACGGTCACCCAAAGTGTCATTGTTCAACAAGCACCAACCCGGTGACAAAGATTCAGTACGGGTTGATGCACCAACAATGGCTGACAAAGCTTGAGGCTTTAAAAGAACAACACAATGTACATGTTCAATACATATGGGAGTGTGAGTGGAATCAACTTAAAAACACATCCGCAGATGTCAAAGCTTTCTTGAAGACCTTTGATGCTCCAGAGCGCCTTGACCCTCGGGATGCTCTTTTAGGCAGTCGTACCAACGCAATTCATTTGAAGTTTACGGCTCGAGAAGGGGAGACTATTCAGTATAACGATGTCTGTAGTCTATACCCATTCTGTAACAGGACAAAGACTTATCCGATCGGGCATCCAAACAATCTTTTGAGATTTCAAACCGCTAGACACCGACTTTGGTATTGGTAGGGCTACGGTGTGTCCGCCGAAAGGCCTTTATCACCCCGTTTTACCACACAGGGTCGGCGGCAAGATGTTCTTTCCCTTGTGTAGATTATGTGCAGAGTCTGACCAGGTAACTGATTGTTCACATACTGATTCAGAAAGAGCTTTAACTGGTACCTGGGTTTTTATTGAGCTGGTTAAGGCTGTTGAGAAAGGTTATCGCATTGTGAAAATATTCAAAGTTTGGGATTTCACCAGGACATCAGATAATCTTTTTGCGGATTACATGAGAACATTCCTGAAGCACAAGCAGGAAGCTAGTGGGTTCCCACCATCAGTGGTTGACAATAATGCTAAAGAACTGTATATCCGTGAACATCATGAAAAGGAGGGTGTGCAGCTTGACAATGAAAACGTTGTAAACAGTGCTAGGCGATCTGTGGCTAAATTGGCAATGAATAGTCTTTGGGGGAAGATGGGTGAGTGGTCTAATCTTATGAACACAATGTTAATTACAGATCCGGAGGAGTTTAGCCACTATCTTTTTTCCAGTGAAATAGAAGTTGGTTATTTCTCTTTCATCTCAGACACAGTTGCGATGGTACAGTGGCATTACACAAAACAGACACCAAACCACGTAACGGCATCATTTTTATTGCCACGTTCACAACAGCTTATGCTAGACTCAAGTTGTATTCACTCTTGGAGAAGTTGGATAGACGTGTACTCTACACAGACACTGATTCAGTGGTCTTTGTCACACGCCACAGAGATTGGGTGCCCCCACTGGGGCCATTCTTGACCAATGAGTTACCAGATGGTGACAGCATCACACAATTTGTTAGTGGTGGGCCAAAGATGTATGGTTACAAAACCGTTAAAGGTCTGACCTGTCTCAAGGCAAAAGGCATTACACTCAACAGCTATAACAAAACCATTGTTAATGTGGAGACGCTAACACGACTGGTTGATAACTTTGTACGAGGCGAGGGTGGTGATGATGATCACGTCCTTGCTAATGCAGACAAAATTGCGAGAGATAAAAGAACATTCACACTGAAAAACTGAGTGAGGTCTAAGCGTTTCAGGGTTGTGTACAACAAGCGTGTACTACTCCCCGATTACAGCACAAGACCTTACGGGTACTAAATCACATTCTAGGATGGATTGCGGTTTTGACCCACAACTTCAACACCCATTCAGCTGTGCCATTAGTCGCCCCAGTAACTCGGGTAAAGCATATTTTGTGAAGATGTTGTTGGATGATGCTGACGTTGTTTTCTCCAAAGAAATTCAGAATATCATCTGGGTTTGTTCATGTTGGCAACCGCTGTATGACTAAATGTTGAAGGTCAGGGAGATTACTTTTATAGGAGGTCTACCAACATCGCTGTGTGATGACAATCTGCTACCGATTCAGAAAAACCTTTTAATTATTGAGGATTTAATGAAAAGTGCATCAGAGTTTGGAGATGGAGAGAGTTTTCACACAATATTCACACCCTTGTAACCTGAGTGCAGTTTACCTTGTCCAAAACATGTTTGTTAAAGGCAAATCTATTAACTTGAACACAAACTACCTCATCTTGTTTAAAAAGCCCTGTGACAATCAGCAGATTAGCATTATGAGCAGACCGATATACCCCGGTCTTTCTTGGTTGTTCATGGAGAGTTTTAAAGACGCAAAACATCCAAATTTTGGTTATTTACTTATTGGCTTTAAAGTTATAACACCAGACGACTACCATCTGAGAACGGGGTTTTTCAGGGGATTGGCCTGTCGTGTACGTTCCTAAGAAAGTTTGATTATGTCTAAACGCATTTGTAGAAATTTACCTGTTTTGAAAATGCTATTTAAGGCCCTGGCGTGTCAACGAAAAGTTATTTTAGAATCAGCTTCCACATACCTCATTCTATCACTCTGTGAAATAGCTCTTAATCTAAGGCGCGGAAATACACCCTTAACAGCATCTCAGCTCCGAAAAGTAAAGAGACAAAAACCCAACATTATATACATTTCTAGAAAAAACACTTCAGTTGCAAAGAAATTAAAAACCAACCAATCTGGAGGTTTTCTACTACTGTTACTAAGCGTTGCAGTACCGTTCCTAACCAGTCTCATTGCATCAAGGCACGGTTAAACAACATGGATCATGCTCAGAAAATGTTTCTGGTGCCACAACATCAGTTAGAAAAACTGTGAGAATCCAAAACGACTAGCACCGATGTAAGGCAATCTGTTGAAAATGATTTGGACTCATCGATTCGCAATATACTGTTGAAGCCTGATATGGATTTACATGAGAAAGTTAAAAGATACTGCCATTTTACAAAGATTTTTGACTGTTGTGAGACAGGGGAGCTTGACACAAATACACTGAATTTAAGTCTACACGGGTCTGAGACTGGGGCAGAACTTGACTGAGACTAAGCAAACTGTTGACCGAAATGTTAACCTTATTGATTAAATTTTGGATAATGTACTTGCGAGGCGTAGGAAGAATGTTGAATATATTCTTAATAGAAAGCACAGGTCTAAAGATTTGACTTCATGGACTTCAAATGGTGAATTCATTTTCAAAGGAGAGATAATCAAGGGTTCGCACCTGTTGGATCTGATTAAAAGTGTGACAGCAACCAATAAAATTGCTGACGCTAGAAGGCCATTGGGGTGGGGGGAGTTTTTAGAGGCCATGGCATGTCTCAACATGCCTTTTACAACTATTCCAAATGAGCTTGTAAGGCGTAAAATCAATTTGTATAAACAAACGTCTGGCGACACAATGGATGATTTAGCCACTCCCCCAGCAACCAGTTATCAACCAACCAAACCTTTCTTTGTATCCCCTACCACAGACCCCACAAAATGGCTTCCATTTTAATGCGTTTTTATTTTATGCTTTTCTTTTTATCATTTGTGATTCATTATTATCAAATATTGATGTGGTTTTACGAATGATTTTTTGATAATAAAGCTGACATACACATGATTTACTTTTCTATTTCTTCAACAACATGACACAAATTAAATGATTCACAAGATTGAGCATGTTGTATGCAATTAAACATTTGCTTATCACGCTTACTCTGGTACATCTTAGATACAAACCTTAGAGACATAATTTCTTTGTAAATCATCAATATAAAAAGACAGCATCTTTATAACTCAGACTTCTTGTCATTAGATAGAGAAAGAACACACAATGTTGTCCACACATGGTTGAAATCATGTCCTGGACTTGTTTTGAAATGTAGTCCACATTCTCACAGGTTTGCAGAAAGGCACTGATTGACTTGGGAAAATATGTAAAATCTGGGTGGTTTCCAAAACTGTCATAAAACCTTCCAACGCCATCGTCTGTGATGTAAATCCAGTGCTCCCTGGGGTGATTGCTCGGGTGTGTATTAACAATCATCATTGATGCAACATCTCGGACTGATCCACTAGGTAGTTGGTCGCATGCCAGCACACCATAGAAATGAGTCCTAGATGAAAATTGGTTCACCACAACTCTGCGGTATTCATTTTCTAATATTAGTCAACCATGACTTGTCGCCAGGTTGACACTTCGATAATGGAGTCAAAAATTGAATAAACAACCAAAATAATTGTGGGGCAGTGGTTGTCTGAACCTCATCTCAAGTCGTACATTCCCTGACTTGATCAAGGATAGGTGCCGACCACATACCTCATCTGGCGCACAGTTGAATGCATAAAGGGCGTAGCCGTGTAAGAGGCCAGACCTGTCAATAGCCAAGGCTTGGTCCTTTAGGTGTTTTCCTGAAGCTAAGGCCAATTGGTAAAATTCAGGCACTGCTGACCCCATTGTGTAATTTGGTTGGAATGGTTTTCTAGGAAATTGCTGACCGTCTGGACTGTCTAATCGCTCAACATAGCGATGAGTGTTGGCAGCTGTGAGATACCTCCACATTCGTGATTTAATTGTTTTATTAAATCTCTCAAAGATACTCCCTTTGACATCATTTCCTGTAGCAAAATGTTTTATGTTGTACTTCATTAACATTTCAAAATGTGAATTAAAAAATAAGTCAGTTTGGACTTATTGTGGTGTTCTTTCTTCTTTTAATGTCTTCAAATGCTCGCTTTACCTCGATAGTGCTTTTATTTCTCAGCACACAAATCCATGCGTATTTGCTATGCGTATCTATGCATGTTAACATAAATTGTTATTGTTTTCCACACAATAAGCACTCATGTCAACCAAATCCAGCTGAAATTGTGAATTTATATCAAGAACAATAACTTTATTTCTTTGAAAATGTATAGCTACAGGCCTGTGTAGCGTGTATGTATCCTGGGTGAGTAGCCAGTCATTTGCCTCGCCATTTTTGAGGATCTCCTCGGTTTTCTCCAAGTATGCTCTTTTCAAACCCTCTCTACCCACATAAGCACCAGGGTTTGCCGGGTCGTAGTAAATACTTTTCATAACCTGTTCAGACATCGTAGAGCATTGGGTCAATAATGAAAAGTAATACATGTTTAACAGCGTTTTATTTGAGTCTTCGGAATTACACGTCATCCAAGAATTTCAGAAAAGTTACACAATCATTCAGATTTCCGCTGATTTGAAAATCTGTAAACATTTTAGAAATACAATCTACATCTACAGCATCATTATTCAACAATTTTATCAAACAAACATTTGTTACATACGTAAACACACATAACAGGTGCCCAATTTTAAAGTCTTTGTTGTCAGCATTTTAAAATGTTAGATGTTTATACATGAAGTTGTTTAGAGCATTTGATTCAACACCGTTTGACAACAATTCCAGCCAATCATCAGATGTGTTCCTGACAGTTTCCATATGCTTGTTCAGATTATTAAAACATTTTATACTGACATGGTCTTGGTTATTACAAGATCTACAACCATCAATTCCACTCTTGATAGCTTTGCGCATCAACTGTTTAATCGCTAAAGCCACATAGGATTTGTTTAGATACATGTAAACACGACAGCTGAAGTAACCCATCCTTCGACAGCAGTCTCTTTGCTTTCGTCACGCCAAGATGCTACTGCGTCGCCTACAGCTTCCTTATTAAATTTATCTGTGTATTCGTCCCTATTGTCACTCAGTCTCTGTGTGATGTTCGGCTCCAACTTGAGCTCATGCAGAAAGTTCTCGGCTGCCACGTGAGCATCGGTCAGCGGTGCATGAAACCCAGATGCATTCAAAGCCTTGACCAACACATGTTTCAGTCGCGGTGTTAAAACTGTCTCAACTATGTCATCATAATGGGTCTCAAAAAAATAATCAGGCGGGTCAAGACAAGAATTTCTTCCGGTGTTCCGGTGGAATCGAGCTGTCAGGGTCCCGGGTACCGTAGAAGGCTTCAGCGTTGTCAGCCAAGGTGTCACACAGCCAGTCCTCAGCGTTGGGTTCTTCAAACTCCGGTTGGTTGTATTCTTGAGACATGTTTCTTAAATTCTTACGACTGCTTGATAGTCACAGGCGGTCTGTCTGTTTTTATGCTGTGTTGAGGACTGTGTTAGCTTAAGGCGGGGCTTCAGTGTTGTACGTCAGTTGAACAGTGCGCAGTCGCAGTCACACTCTAACCTGCTGTCATTTTCCGGAAATAGCTCCAATCTAAGAGTCATACTGCTTCTTTCCTTCGATTACTTTAAACAACACATTTACCATATTATGAGTGCCCTGTTTTGGCCCCAAATAAAACACTTTTCGAAAGGTGCTCCATAAACTAGCACTAAAGGTCATTTGATCAGTCAAACCCTGTTTAAACACCACACCTTCGGACAATTCATAAAATGCGACTTCTGGTATCTCGGGGTTGAAAATGTATCCACGGATCTGGCCGTCTTCCAACTTCCACTCCTGTGCCAACATATCCTGGTGTAGTTGATGAATCCGAGCCAAACGCTGCATCGGTCTCTTCGGGGGTGGCATATTAATCGTGTCATTGCCACTCAAATGTATTCTCTTGCCAAATTGCTGTGCAGCTGTTAACCTTCACCAGTGTTTCAAACCCAATGTTGATCGCTGTAGAGTCCGCCATGTTTTGTAATGTACACATAGGTTTACTCAGTCTAGTCCGAATGACGTAGGGTCTGAATGGTTTAAATACACCGACCACACCAGCCACCTCTGGCGTTATAAAAACATGAAAGGTACCACCCACTCGTTATAGATCTGTTGTACAAATTTGTCGTAACATCGATTGCCAGTGGGATTAAACATTCCAGAACCCTGGCGCCCTTTTGTTGAACAGCACACATCACACTACATATCGTAACATCTTATGCCTTGAGAATTTAACATTCCTGAACCCTGGCGCCCTATTGTTTAACATCGGACTTATCGTAACATCGAATGTCTGGTGAATTTAACATCCCCAGAACCCTGGAGCCCTATTGCTAAACATCAAAGCCACAATAAATTACATACCATGCACACCCCATACCATATTTCATCCCCGGACATGCATACGTCATACAGTTAGGAAGTTACAACCCCTAACATACGTCACACCGGAAGTCCCACCCTGGAACGTATGTTGCACCGGAAGTCCCACCCCGGAACGTACGTCACAACGGAAGTCCCACCTACCAAACCGGAAGTCCCGTCCACAAACCGGAAGTCCCTGTAATTGATTGACTGTAAATCAATCATCCAAACGTGACACAATATGTCCTATATTAACTACTAGTAAGTTAGATACTAGTCCATTACTTGGTAATAAGCTGTTCAAACGGCCAGTGGCAAAAGCCATACAGTTCATATATGCTGTTTGTGGTGGAGGTAAACTTAATAAGAAACGTTTCAAACGTGGCATGATGTTAATGTGTGACAAAAGGATGTAATGTCAAGATGCTATACCTACACTGGGCAAATGTATAGCACCTTGGATTAGTGGTTAAAGACACTGCAACTCACGTGGGAGACCTGGATTGGAATCCAGTCAGGACAGTAACATTTATTGCTTTTAATTGCGGGCCGGCTGAACTGGGCTTGCCTGGTTCCTTTTCTGGTTTTAAAAAGTCACAGTTGTGGCAAATAACCTACTTTTACACCTTTCCGAACTACTTACAGAAATTCAAAGATCGTGAGCATCCTCACGTTCTCTGCAATTGTAATCAGAAAAAATTAGAAAAGAATATTATTCAACAAAATTTACAACAATTTAAGTAATAAATTTAACAATTTCACAACTTTTTACAAACATTTTGCAAATAAGATATACAAAAAGAGCATTTCTTATCATCGCCTGCTTCTCAGCTATTTAAATCACAAAAACTTACGCAAATATCTCTTACCAAACTTGAGTACTGCAACCGCAGTAACCATAGCAACAGGATTTTTTATAACTTTTCAAAAACAGCTCCAATGGAAAGTACTTTCTGAATCAGATACACAAACATGGCTTTACCAAATGTACATCTACTTTTCACATACAAGAATCAGAAAAAAATATAAAAATATCCCTTACCAAACTCGAGATATTGCAACCGCAGTATCCATAGCAACTCGATTTTTAGCAATATTTTCCAAACAGCTGCTGTTTATCCCACTTTCCCAGCAAGATAAACAAAAAGTACAATTATTTTATATATTTCCCTGCTTGTCAGCTATTTAAATCAGAAAAAAATACAAAAATATCTCAAACCAAACTCAAGCTACTTCAACCTGAGTATTGCGCACTTAGGTTTATTACGGGTGCTAACTACAGAACCCACCACTGTAGTTTATATCAAAGTGTGGGCTGGGCTTCGCTATCCTTGAGACGAGAACAACATGCTCTCGTGTTTGTCTATAAAGCACTACTAAATAAACTACCTTCTTATTTATCATCACTTACCCACATTAGAAATATACCTCATAAAACCAGATCTCAAGAAACAATGTGTGTATAGAGCGGAGAATGTGTGTGTGTTGTGTGTAGAGATACAGGACAGTGTTTGTGGGGGGTGGAGTGTGGTTTCTTGGACGAAAAGAGGAATGTCTGTATGCTGAGTGACAGGAGAATGGGTGTGATTTTATGTGGATATATGAGGGAGAGCATTTGGAGGGAGGGAGTAGAGGGTAGGGTAGGAATATGTGTGTGGAGGAAAGATAGTGGCCCTTGTTCATGAAACCTTCTCAGAAAAGATCTCAGTTTTGAATGTTGGGAGAGAAGATCATCTCTAAGTGTGATTCACGAAACTGTCGCAACAGTGTACGTCATCGCAGATTGTAAAATCGGATAAAGCCGTGAACGCGAGTTCATGCTGCACCTGTCCTTGTTTACATATGACACACCCATAATTATGCGGGTGTGGCGATCAGCAACCTAATGGATTGACAGATTTCAACATAAATTATAGCCTGAAATGGCTAATTAAACATTTGTCATTGTCATGGTACGGTGATGGCAAGGGTCGTTGTGCTGTGCACTCCCGGTTTCCCATTCATTCAGGAACTCACTCCGGACACATTCATTGTCTTAGCTCCCATAATCATGCACACCACGTCCCAATCATCCCATCAGTCAGTGTTTAAATGTTTCTCCTCTGCTCCCCCCAGTTTGTCGGATATTGTTGCTTGTCACGTTGCGTGTTGTTGGTGAGTGTTATTCCGTGTCAGTTTAGCCACTACACGTTCCGCTGTTTGTCAGCGGTTTCCTTTCAAGTTTTGATGTATGCCTTCTGTTAGGTATTTGTTTGTAAATAAAATACCAAGAGAACGCACTCTGCCTGCCTGGCTCCCTTTCCTCACCTCCCGCCATTACAGTCATTCTCCATGATGAAATCAGAGCAGTTATGGAACACTCGCGTCTCAGCCCAGAGCCGAAGTCCTTTAAAAGAGCAAGCTCTGCCATCATTAGGGTAACTGCTCGACCCAGAACCACTGGTTTATTTATCCTCTCACTGGGCAATTTAAGACCTGTTAGCTAATCAAGATGCCAGCCACCGAAATTATAACGACCATTTATGATCTCCAAGTATGTCGATATGTACGGTGGCCCACGAGTGCAAAACACAACAACATTAGCGTTGCAAACAAAAGTTGAAAACACTACAACATTAACACAAAACACAACAACATTAACAAAAATTAAACCTTTATAAAAACGCTGCATTTCAGAAAATCAACTAGTCACAACACAACAACATTAACTCACAACACAACAAAATTGGCTCACACCACAACAGCATCAGCGCAGAACACAACAGCATTAGCCCAAAACACAGCAACATTTGCAGAAACGCTGCATTTCAAGTTGCTCAAAACGGAAGTGCTCCAGACCACTAGGGGCAGTGCAAGGGGGTGTTTTTGGGGTTTTACATTTGGTCGAAAAATCAAGTGAAGTCACTCAACGTAAGATTATAATAAATTATCATTAAAAAAGCTTACATTGGTGAATTTAAATCGCGTTCTTTTTGGTTGGGATTATTTCAAATAGGCCTTATGCACATTTCATGACCAAACGTTCCACGCCCACTTCCTACCGGTGTGCCAGTTTCCGGTCCCGCATTTAACAAACCAGTAGAGATAATATTGCTAGCGCTATGTCCGGCTTTGTCGCTGTTTATTTTACAAGGTGTCTCCAGGACTTGCCTAAACTTAACATTAATGATGTACATCGAATAGTTAAATCCGCCTCCCAGACTCCAGCTAGCAAGAAGGAAAACGGGTTCAAGATGTATATAGGCAGCTACGTAGACAACTATGAAGGTAAGTTCCAAGGCAATATGACATATTTGCAATCACACACTCAACTACTTAGCTACTCAGCGAATGTAACATTGACGTTAGCTAGTTCATGTTAACTATCTTGCAGGGAATCTAGCTGAAAGTGTTTGTATTTGTGTTAGCTTGCAATATACTAATGCTAGCGAGTTATAATGCCTAACAATAAGTTTTATTTCATATATCCTGCACAGTATCTAACAGATATACACTGTCAGGGAAGGCTGCCTGTCACAAGTCCCTGAGGAACAGCGTAAAGCCGCACAGCATGCGAGTAGGGAAAGATGATACGTACTGTAGATACTAGCAACATTGCTGAGAAAACGTATTCTGTAGGACACTGTAATTCTGGTCAACATATGTAGGAGACAGTGTTTACCTTTAATCTTATCACTAGATAATCGTATCACTCTCATGAGTATACATAACTGAGGGTTGTTGAACAAGCAACAAAACCTTTAACCTGCTCCAGTTGTCTTTATGGCCTACCTTGAGGGCCTGAGTTGTGCACCTCGTCAGTCCTAACTGGGATACATTGTGGTAAATTACATGTGCTTTTCATTTCTGCACTTAACGTTTTTCTTCACTTCAAAGATGTTAAAGCACTCTGTACCAGTGATAGTGGTTCGAAGCCACTGCTCCTGAGTTGCAGGAAGTGCTACGTGCAACCACCTGGTTGGTCAGCTTTACCAGACGGCACACTTCCCACTACTCAACACTCTTGCTGCACCACCTGTTCACAGCTGCACAGAGACAGAACAACGTTGGCACAAGCAAAGAACACTTGTGAGTCTTAACAGTGCCCAAAACAATGCACATACATTAGTTATCCTATGTAATAGTAAGTCTGTTGCAAAAGATTGTTACTCCTTGTTCTTTAGGGTGTGTAGCCTGGTTCGGTTGATAGCATGGAGGTTCGGAAACCAACTAAGTCGTGTGCTGATGGAAAAAGGTAAGGTTAGAGGCACCTCAAATTAATGTTTTAGAAATTTGATATTTGGAGTTCGTAAATCTGTATGTTATAATCCATGTTATTTGATGTTTATTGAGCTTTTACCCCTTTAAGCCAACAATTATGCCCACAAAAATGCTTAAATGTTTTTGCAGGAGTTCCCTCTACAAAGCTCTCCATGGACAAATGCCTGACATGGAACTTCTCCATGTCTCAGAAACATATGCTAACTTTACTCCACTTACTGCCCCTCATGTGACAACCGTGGACATGCCAGCCAATGTTCCCCTGATTGAGTCTGCCTTTGGGCCAGTGCAAGCTGGCAGTGTACTGTCTTATCAACCTCCACAGCCAAAAACCCATGAAATTGTGAAGATACCTGATGCTCCTTCCACACCACCACTTCCATTAGATGGCTGCAGGCTTCAGTCTTCTAAGTGTGTCTACATCCTTATTCATCAAGAGCAGCTCCACGACAAAGCATTAGAGACAACCTACAAGATGTCACACAAAATCGAGGCTGGTACAAGGGAGAAGAGCAGCAGCACCGAATGGCATCAGCTTAGGAAAAGGAGAATAACAACCTTGTGTTTCCCAGAGGTTTGCCATGTACCAGGGAAGACATCCACTGATCACCTAGCGGAACGGATGTTCAAGGGATCTGGTATGCAGACCATGGAGATGAAAAGAGGGCTGCACATTGAAAAATGGTAATAACTTCCCATGTGGCTTTGTAGTCCACCCAGATGCCCCATGGTTAGGATTACCAGATGGCATCATATTTGACCCAAGTGTGAGGTCCCACTTTGGTGTCTTGGAGGCTAAGTGTACAAAGTTATGTGGACTGGCTTTACCTGAAGATACAGAATAGAGAGCTGAAGCTGAAGAGATCACATGTCTACTACTGGCAGGTGCAAGGTCAAATCCTTCTAACAGGTTGTAGCTGGTGTGACTTTGTCATCTGTGCTCAGGAGGACGTTCTAGTTGAGAGGATGTATAAAGATCTTCAGGTTTCAAACACTTTTAGAGAGAAGGCTGACCACTAATTTTTACTTGCAGAAAAGTCTGTCTCGCAACTGAATGTATCCCCCTGCTTGGGTGCTAGTTCAGTTGTTACAAATTAATATTAAGAATTAGTATTTGTTTGAAGTTGTTACATTTTAGCACCTGTAGAAGTATTAGTGTTCCCGTAAAGAAAAAACAAATATGGATTGTATGAAGAATTTATTTTAATGTGTATCATTTCAACAGTTCAACAAATAACAGTTCATATTTATTAATAAATGTATATCTTCTGTATTTCATTGACATGCTGTTGAATCTTTCATTTTTTTTCTGTTCGGTGCTTACTAAAACAAATTTCCTTATTAAGGCCAATACAAGATCTACACAAACAACTGATATGCATTGCAGTGTTACAAGTTACTGATACATTTCATCCACAAATAATACATTTCATATTTTGACATTTTTGAAGTTCACCTTATCTCGGACGTGTTTGCACTGGTGACTCTTAACTTGGTGTCTGCTGACCTCAATCAAATCCCAGTATGCCACCAGGAGGGTGTAGGTTGAAAATCTACAGAAGGAAACAGACTGGGAGTATTTGCTTCAAGGATGACCAAATAGCTTTGGATGGCATTGAGCTGTCTGCTTACTTGAACTTCACTCATTACAATGATTGCCCATCTTGTATAGGTATCAAGAAGCACTATACTTGACCTAGCTAATGTTGCAGCCTGTATTAGTCTTAACATCCTGATTCTTTCAGATATTTATTATACATTTATTGTTTTACTGCAATTCAGTTTTTTAAAACAGTTTCAACACTGCAGTGCATACCTAATGCTAAGACAATATTCATTCAATAGGCTTACTTTTGGTAAAATTTGGTGTCCTAGTTTTGAATAACACAGTAGGAGATACAAGAGGACTTTGGGATTGCTGGATAGTAAACAATTACTGTTTACTATTACTGTTTAAACCTATGTCTTCGTCAGAACCCAGTAAACCACTGTACACGAAAGTGGTGTTGTGTTGTCAGGTTTTACAGCTTTGTTTGAAGCTCCTGAATTTCTCTTGTTTGCTCCTGGTTCACCATTATTAAAGCCATATCCAGGGCTGCGGGATTCTGGCCTGCACAGTAATCATGCGTCTAGATTGGATCAGAAACTGCACAGTCCATCGTTGTTAGCTAACATTTCTCGCCTTGTTGGTCTTCCTCTGTAGGGGCAGGGGGTTTCGGTCACCTTTCCCAAACACCAGGTCTGTTTTGAATATGACTATTCCATGTGAAGGCGGTAGAAACCACACTTTTTTAGGTACCACCGTCCTTCAACTATCCCTTCAGCGAAGTCACTGGCAATGAAATGTGTATTGTATATCGTTGTGAGATGTTAATGTCACGATGTACTGCCACTAACCACCTTTTTCTGACCTCTTCATCGATCGGGAATCAATGTTCATTACTACCTCCTTCGCGGGGCAGAAATGTAAACTTACTCATTGCAAAAAAAAGTAGTCTGATAAGTGCTCACAATAGCTAGCTAATAATGAAAACAATAAGGTAAGATCGCCTGAAGTCAGTCCCCCGGTATGAAGTGAAATGTATATTTTGTTGGAAACCCAACTAATTCCACTTGGCACTGCCCCTAGTGGTCTGGAGCACTTCCGTCGTGAGTAATTTGAAATGCAGCGTTTCTGCAAATGTTGCTGTGTTTTAGGCTAATGCTGTTGTGTTCTGCGCTGATGCTGTTTTGGTGTGAGCCAATGCTGTTGTGTTGTCACTTAATGTTGTTGTGTTGTGAGTAGTTGATTGTTTTCTGAAATGCAGCGTTTTTATAAATGTTTTGTTTTTGTTAATGTTGTTGTGTTAATGTTGTAGTGTTTTCAACTTTTGTTTGCATCGCTAATGTTGTTGTGTTTTGCACCCGTGGGCCACCGTAGATATGGCCTGAGTAACTTAGGAAAAGCAAAGCAAGGCAAAGCAAGTTTGTCTAGCGCATTACATACACAAAGGCATTTCAAACCTTACAAACGCATGAACAACAGGAGAGAAAATGCAGAATAAAGTGAAATAAATAAATAATACAATAATAGCCTATGGTAGTGATGCAATATTTGATATTGTGGTACGTTTGTATGTGTCATGTTCCTCGTCATCTTATTTTATATTACCTATAATTATAACTGTGGTTGTTGTTACTGAGGCTGTTACGATTGTTGTTTTGCGTGATAATGATGGTCTTATTGCGAATCAAGCGTGTTCTTATTTTTTGTTGTTGGTTTACACGGTCTCCAACCAGACATGAGTTTGATCATAAGGATACGACAAAGATAATATTGATGAATATTAGCTCTGTCAGTCTAATGATCGTACAATCATTTTAAGATCAAATTTGATCGTACGCACGTTTCATGACTGAGGGCCAGTGTGTCTTGGTGAGGAGTGTGGGGAGGAGAGTGTGGATTGTGTGTGAAGAGAGAATAAAATGTGTGTGTGTGATAGTGTGGAGGGAGAAGAGTGTATGGGGGTAAAAGAGAATGTGTTTGGGAAGTTGTGGAGACAGAGGAGATGATGGAAATCAAGTGGCTAAGACACCCCATGATGTGTTTTTGTGCGTTGAAAGAGAAAATAATGTGAAAACATCTGCCTACTATGATAGAAATTAAGTATACATGTCTAAAAAAAATAATGAAGACTCAATGAATATGTAAATAAATAGAATTGACATTTTTCAGTTCCATCAGTTGAACAAAATTATTTGCAGGAATTATTGTCGTATCATCTTTGTTAACATATGCACCAAGTTGAATTATGATACCCTTTTCCTTGGAGGAGTTGTGTCTATATACAGGGGTGCACATAACTTTTTTGGTCTGGTTCTCAGGGGAGCACCAGGAGATGTGGTTTGGTACTCACCCTTTAACGGCAGGGTCTGCCTATGTGCTGTCCCCCTCACTGTTCCTCGCACTGTCCTCCTTGCTGCCACTCTCACTGTCCTCTTCAGTTTCCAACATGGTTGTAGATGTACTTGCTGTTCCCTGGTTGATCCTGCGACGAGCTGTTTGCATCCAAAGGTCAACAGCTGGCTTTGGGTCAAATATTTCTTTGGTCATTTTTGACAAGTGGATGTGCATCAAGGCTGAGAGGCGAGTCTGTGACAGACAGGATCTGTACTTGTTTTTTATTAAATTGAGATGTGAAAATCCCCTCTCACAAGCTGCACTGCTCAAAGGCAGTGTAAGAGACAAAATAAGTACCTTGTGGATGTTGGAGTAACAATCTGGGTTGCTTGTATTCACGATGATTACAAAGTCATACACAGAGGAGGCTGCCAAACGTTTTCCTGCTTGTTTTAAGCGCACCCATTCTCTTACAGTGGAGTCTCTGTCAAGAGACAATGTGGCCTCATATTTCTGAGTAATATTGCTAAGTGTTGTGTTCCCAAAATGGTGGAGGTCATACATTTCTTGTGGCCAAGTTGAAGGATCAAAAATTTTAAAAATTGATCACATGACTTGTGATTCATATCTGGTTTCAAACTCCTGAATTAAAGCTCTCAGAACATTCACTTTGTCCCTGTCAGCATCCGCATTGGAAACAGTGTCTTTCCTGTACCTGCCCTCACTATCAAGCAAGAGTGTGAACTGTCCAGTGGCTAACATGAGTTCATCTTTACATTCACCAATGGTCAGCTTCTCCTGTAGATCGTCAGCAAATTTCCTGTAGATCGCTGTCATCATCAGTTGTAGCCAGTTGAATTTTAATGGCAGGTAATAGCCTCAGTATTTTCAACAGAGTCTCGTGCCTCCATGCAGACTATATATTGTGAAACTTTCCAAGTTTCAAAAAGGCAATACCATTTTCATCACAAATCGTCTTTAATGCTTCTGTTTTTTTTGCACTAGCTTTTTGTAGATAAATTTTCAGCAACTTGACTAAAGAGAAATTAAATGTCTCACAGTATGGAACCATGCAATCATCTGATTTGGCGCAGTTCTTGAGGGTGTGTGCGGTGCATAGAATATGCATAAGTGAATTCCCAATCACAAACATGTGACGTAGTTTTGGAACAATTCCATTGTAAATGCCAACGTTGACAGCAGCCCCATCTGTGCAAACCGAGACCAACTTTGTTTTCCATTCATCTAACCCTGTGTGATGGAAAAGATGTATGAGCCCGTCCACTATGTATTGCAAAGTTCGCTTAGCGCACAGTTCAATTAATCCAAGGAAATCCCAGGTATGCACTCCGTTGCTGGACACGGACACAATGTAAACGATCTCCTGCTCCATTTTTGTTACATCTTCTGAACCAAATAAAAGCACACCCCAATATTCAGCTAACTTCAATTTTTCCATCAATTCCGAACTAATTGTCTGTGCGATAGTCTGCGTTATTCGCGTTCCGCCTTCTCGTGAATGATACGCCCCTCCGACATTCACTCCAAGCCTCCTCAAGAGAACGGTATCCTCTGCGTAGGAACACAGAGGACGTGCATGTTTCGCTTTATGGAAGGACACCAGAAAAACATTACACAGTGCTTGCGGTTGCTGTTCGTTCAGTTTGTTTTGCCAACTGTCAAGCGGGCGACTCGATCTTTCATCTTGACTAGCATCTTTGTTAGCAATCGTCTGTACTATATTTGTATGCGCCTTAGTCTTTTCATGCTTGTCAAACGCTGGATGGCTGAAATTCTTTGTCCCTGTATAAAAAGCACTAGTTTTATCTGCAAGCTGGGGATGTTCACAGCAAATTTTACAACACATTTCAATGCGCTCATCGTCAGATTCAAGCCACGGTACTTCGTGGAGCCAATTTCATAGAAAACCTGTTGCTTACGCCCAGGCTCGGTATGGAGTTTTTTTGCAGGTGGCGGAACGCCAAAGTAATTATTTAAGGTCTGCTGTATTTTTAACAATTTAGTAGCTATATAAAAAAAATAGCACCCTGTCTATATATGTGCAAATCCACACCCCTGCACATGTTCATCTGTCAATAGCGGCCATGTTTTTCAACATACTGGCCTGATTGATATAACTTTTGAAGACCATTTTCCATAGATGCCAAATATGAAGGTACGTCAAGATCAGTCCTTAGGTGCCAGAGGAGATGCTTTTCAAGTTTGTTTCACAAATTCAAAATGGCCGCAAAACTATTAAAGCGAAGTTAATAATACCCAATGGCAAATATTTTCCTTTTGAGAAGGTGGACTTATCTACGTCTTTTCAAGGCTGTAACTCAAACGGGGTGAGTATGGTGACCTTGCTAATGTGAAAAACCTCAATAGCGCCGTGTGGTTGATAAAAAAAATCCTTGCAGTCATTTTATCCGTATGGTCCTTGTCAACATACGTACCACGTATAATTATTATACCATTATCCTTGTAGAAGATATGCACATCAATGTGCAAAGCCACACCCCCACACATGTTCATTCGTCAATTGCATCCATGTTTTTTGACATACTGGCCTGGCTGATATCAATTTTGAAGATCTTGGTCCCTAGATGCCAATAATCAAAGTATTTGAAGATTGGACATTTGGTGCCAGAGAAGTTAGTTTTTTTGTGTTTATCAAAAAATCCTAAATGGTGGGAAATCCATCATGGCGGACTTTATGGGTCCCAATGGCAAAAATGTTAATTATGAGGAGATACACCTATGTACCAATTTTCAAGACTCTAAGTCACAAGGGGTGGGCGTGGTGAGCTTGGAAAAAGTGTGACTTTGGAGGCTTGTGACAGCGCCACCATGAGGCAGACTTGCATGCCACTGCATTATTGCTTTCACCTCTTTATGCCCATCCTTGTCAGCCCCCAAAATATTATTTCTTATGCTATAAGATACATACAAAAACAAGTCGTCATACTAATAGGTAAACAAGATAGGACCCTACACTGTCAGGGCAACCATAGTTCTAGGTTAGAGTTAACAGATCTCCTGATCTGAGCTACCCCTAGTCTCTGTCCTGCAAAAATGGAAGAAACAGAGGAGACAAGGGCAACTTCACCTTGGAGACATCTGTAGCTGGGCCATAGATAAGATACGTTTGAGGCCGGACACCTTTGGATGTGGCCATAATCACTCCTAAGAACAGGGCATGCAGACCTAGGTCTTCTCCTATCCATGGCAGCCATGAACAGTCTAAAGCAAATTCAGGCCTACTCTAAAACAGTCCATTTATTACAGTTGATTTGCAGAATAATGGATAAATAAGGATATGGTAATAAATTAATTTTCCACAATCTGTATATAGTTATGGGTCCTAAAAGTGTGTTCAATATTTCAATATTATTTTTTTTATTTATATTATTTGGTTTATGCTATGTATGATCATGGCAGGAAAGTGATAGACATGAACAAACAGGCAAGGAGGGACAGAAAGATGCCACAAACCAACAGGTAAATTATTGACAAGTGCCACGCCAAGATAGACTGTTGATCTGCCATCGTGTAATCAGAGTAATTGAATAGAATCTCTGATAAAAGGACACTATCTCAATTTAGGGGTGTACTGTACTTTATGCAGGAGAGAGGGTGTCATAACCATAACACTGGTCAGGTAGGCAGAGCGTGGGAGAGAGAGAGGCCACAAACCAACAGGTAAGATAATGAGAAGTATTAATTCATAGCGGTCTATAGGAGCAGATTGGAAAACTTAAAGTTGGACTAACATGCCTGACTGAGATGTTACCAACATCATTGTAGTATTAGTCATTTTAAAAATGCACTCTGGTTACATTATCATCTATGTGAAATGCCTTTCCAGCTGACAAGTCCCACCATGCAAAAAAAAACAATGCTAGGTAGGACTATTGCATGTTCAGAAATCGCTACTTTCTTAAAGTCAAACTGATTTGAATATTCACACTGAAGACTTGCGTCCTATCAAAAAACATAGAACTACATATTAAATATTTGTTTTAGTGTGATACATTAACATTCACACTGTAGTTAAATGTGTCCCCCCCAATATCAGAGTCATTCCTACGCCCTTGATTGTAAGCCTCGTTTTAAATCACTTTATTCCACTGTCAATGTGAATATGGGGTGCATATGTTGAATGACAATAGCATATACCCAAATGTCATGGTGAGGTAATTCGAAGGCGGTTTCATTGCAGGAGAATAGCACTGAAGGCCTAGGTGTAAAATACACAGCCCACCACTGCTGCTGTCAGTGCTGTTGGCTATGCTGATAATAGGGGGTTCCACTAGCGCTGTTTTGAAAAGAACCAGTAGCCTAAACGTCACAAATTATAATTGGCGCAAACACAGTATGGCAGGCATATAGCCTATAAATATTGTTCTGGTATTATAGAGCCATTTACATTTTCGATGCTTCCCAATAGTGTACTGAGCTACATTCCCAAAGGTAATTAGTTTTCTTGCCTTGATCTGCAAATGCGATCTGACGTGCTTTATTTAGTGATGTGTGCACTAAGCTACAAAGAAGGTGTAACAACTGTAGTTAGTAAAAGCTTTCGAATTTGATTGACGTCTGTGTATTTAGCCATTATATAGCCTGTTGTGGATAATTCTTTTCCACTTCTCAGGTTCGAGGGTTGAGTCCACTTGATTCTAATTTCTCAAATATAAGTACTCCAGGAAACCAATACTTTAATTCTAATAGTTTATTACAAGCTTGTAGGTGATACACAGACAAAGTACACTCATGTGCACGTTCCTAAGTATGACAAAGACACTTTAAGGGGCCCCTTATATTTTCTTCTAACACCTGGTTCTCATCTTAATTCTCCAAGTCCTAGGAACATAGAACAACCATACACCTCCAGAAAAAATTAAGAGACCACTGCACCTTTTTCTTTCCTTTCCAAAAAAGTTGAAAAGGAAAGTTTTAAGTGAGGAGCAGAAGTGTTCAATTAATTTTAACCCTTCTGTTCCTCACTCAAAACCTTCCTTTTCGACTTTTTTGGAAAGGAAAGAAAAAGGTGCAGTGGTCTCTTAATTTTTTCCGGCGCTGTATACAGTGAGGGCAAATGTATTTGATCCCCTGCTGATTTTGTACGTTTGCCCACTGACAAAGAAATGATCAGTCTATAATTTTAATGGTAGGTTTATTTGAACAGTGAGAGACAGAATAACAACAAAAAAAATCTAGAAAAACTATGTGTTAACAATGTCAAAAATGTTAGAAATTGATTTGCATTTTAATGAGTGAAATAAGTATTTGATCCCCTCTCAATCAGAAAGATTTCTGGATCTCAGGTGTCTTTTATACAGGTAACGAGCTGAGATTAGGAGCACACTCTTAAAGGGAGTGCTCCTAATCTCAGCTTGTTACCTGTATAAAAGACACCTGTCCACAGAAGCAATCAATCAATCAGATTCCAAACTCTCCACCATGACCAAAGAGCTGTCCAAGGATGTCAGGGACAAGATTGTAGACCTACACAAGGCTGGAATGGGCTACAAGACCATCGCCAAGCAGCTTGGTGATAAGGTGACAACAGTTGGTGCGATTATTCGCAAATGGAAGAAACACAAAAGAACTGTCAATCTCCCTCACTCTAGGGCTCCAAGATCTCACCTTGTGGAGTTGCAATGATCATGAGAACAGTGAGGAATCAGCTCAGAACTACATGGGAGGATCTTGTCAATGATCTCAAGGCAGCTGGGACCATAGTCACCAAGAAAACAATTGGCAACACACTCCCCCGTGAAGGACTGAAATCCTGCAGCACCCGCAAGTTCCCCCTGCTCAAGAAAGCACATGTACAGGCCCGTCTGAAGTTTGCCAATGAACATCTGAATGATTCAGAGGAGAACTGGGTGAAAGTGTTGTGGTCAGATGAGACCAAAATCGAACTCTTTGGCATCAACTCAACTCGCCGTGTTTGGAGGAGGAATGCTGCCTATGACCCCAAGAACACCATCCCCACCGTCAACCATGGAGGTGGAAACATTATGCTTTGGGGGTGTTTTTCTGCTAAGGGGACAGGACAACTTCACGCATCAAAGGGACGATGGACGGGGCCATTGGGTGAGAACCTCCTTCCCTCGGCTAGGGCATTGAAAATGGGTCGTGGATGGGTATTCAAGCATGGCAATGATCCAAAACACATGGCCAAGGCAACAAAGGAGTGGCTCAAGAAGAAGCACATTAGCTATTAATAATTTGCCTTGTAGAAATGATGCCATATTTTCCAGCCTCAGTTACTATGCTTTAGTAGCTAAATTAATTCTGTTTTCATTTGTATAATGTTTCATTTGTATAATTGCTAATATATGCAAATATTTAGTGGAATACAACGTTGCCATGAATATTTCATCAAAAAGAATTGCTAGAAGAGTCTCTGTCTAAGCTAACGTTAGATCACGTTAAATAATTCTGGTGGCATGAACATTATAACCAATGCTTTAGCTATTAATAATTTGCCTTTTGTAGAGAGGGTGTTATGTGTTCAAGCCTTAGTAGGTAATCCATTCTCAGTAGTTAAGTAATTTCTCTGTTTTCATTTGTTTCTACAGTTCTACTTCTAACTGAGAGGGCTAAACTTATCAATTGCACCTTTAAATTGTAGTCATGGCAGTTAGATTAAAACAAAATCTGAGTTGTACTTTAACCACAACACATGGGCACGTAGACTATATGCCCATGCCCTACCAAGTCAACATATTTTTACAGTAAGAATAGGGAGGGTATTTTCCAAATAAATTAAAATATGGAAAATAATTGGTTTCATTGTTGCCACATGTAATAGTCTTTTGATCATCAAAATTAAACAATTCTATGATAGTTTGCTCAGTCATTGATGTTAAGACACTTACTTAAGTAAACACACCTTTAAACATGATAATGATTATCTCTTCTGACCCCATCATTATCTTACAACAAGCAAAAGGTGAATTCATGAATATGCTGTCCGCTGGGGAAGACTGATAAACTTCCATTCAGTTGTATTTCTCATACAATTAAGCTACATTTATTACATTCTGAAAAATTCAAACTCCCCCCTAGTTTGATTGTTTGGGGCTTATGGTGTTGTACTGCTCTGATAGTGTCAGAAGTATCCATATTTATCTGATGCAGAAAATTGTATTATAATACAAATTGAGGTACATGTCCTGAAAACTATTGCAATGTAACATGCAAGTAAATTCGGTTTGGTCAAACAGTGGCGGCATAATAGCCATAACACTATCTGTTGTTCTTTGTCACTCATTGAGATGACATTTGGTACACATGATCTGGGTTGTGATTTTACTTTATATATGAATGATGTTTCAGGTTGGCCACATGAGGGCACTATAGGAAAGGAAAAACGATAGATGTATTGCTTGCAACTATGGATATAAGGTGAAAAAAATGTGCAATCTGGCTAGAAGTAGCTTTAATGCTGAAACCCGCGAAATGCTGTTTGCAGCTTTAATTTGTACTTGTTATTTTTAATTGTTTTAGTTTTAAATGTTTTATGCTTGTTGCACATATTTTATAATTTTAAAAATGTATTTTGTTTTAAATAAATAAAATAAATATTAACACTAATTATTCAAAGGTGTTGCCCACATTATGTTATAGTCAAAATCTATTGGCAAGGGTAGTGGGATTTGTAGTGGAATTAACAGCAAATCCACAAATCCCGTTTAGTGGGAACACTTCAGACTTGGACCTGCAAATGTAACATTTTGAGCAAATCACCTATTTAATGACAGGAGTTTGTTTCAGATGAACGATTTATATTGAACGCACCGAACATGCTGCCAAATGAACACGCTTACACGCAATTTGTATACAATTTGTGGTGATGACTTGCCAACTTGCCCTGAAGCGTTTCACATCAATTTATGGCTTGTAGGTGTATCATGGGCATGAGGCAACCAGGCAGCGGCAGCACCACTGACTGAAGCCTGTGTTTGATCTTCAAGGCTTATATATATTTTAACAACCTATTAACCCCTTTGAAGAGCATAAAGGTTAGTGCATTTGTCATTAAATCCAAACGTGGCATGTTCCAACACTCAGTCAGGCTATAATATATTTTTTTCATGTAGTTCATGGCCATGTGTATAAAAGCATCAAGTCATGCAATTATTCTCTTAACTATTTTGACAACGTCATGATTATGTGCGCCCGATAACCAGTCATAGCTTTTACTGTCATGTTTTGCTGGAAGCTGTTCCCTGCTGGACAACCAAAGTTCGATCCCAAATCAAAATTAACAATAAATTACTACAGAAGGTATTCAAGTAAAGTACATAGAGCAGTGGGACTTGTTTGGAATTTAGGAGAGTACATTTTAGTTCCATTAATAAACGTTCTGTTGCCCATATTGTATTTTGGCAAAAATCGAATGGAAAGGGTAAAAGCCGCTGTCGCGGTGAAAGGGAGGCAGGACACAAGGAGCAGAGGTGTAGTAGGGAAACATCCTATTAATGTTCTTTATAAATAACTGAACAGAAAACAACAACAGGCGGCAGACCACGAACTGAGTGCAAACACTTAACACAAACAATGATCCACAAACTAAAGAACTCAAAGGGCAATTTAAATAGGGGTCCCCATTTAGAGGTAACGTGGAGCAGCTGCCTCTAATTGGGGCCAACCAAATGCTGAATGTTTTTTACAATTATGAAAACTTGAAAATAATCATGTCTGTGTGTTTGCTAGTCATAGTATTAATGAAGGTGTGTATGATCGATCATATTTTTATAAAATTTCATAGCATCAAATTGTTGTCTATACCACCTTAAAGGCTAAGTGCAGTCAAAAACATAACATTTTTGTCTAAGAGCTTTGACTATAATAGACCAATGAATGTTCAGCTGGGTAAAGGGGTGGACACTGGACCATCCTGTGTACTGAGAAATCTTAAAATGTGGCTCCTTTCAACGGCCAAAGGATAAGGGAAATACATTATCAAAAACAAACAATGATTTATTAAACATAAACTAATGATTTTATTATCTTTTTTGTTTTAGATATATTTTTTCAAACCTTTCATGGTTTATTGGACAGGAAAGTTGTGAAACTAAGTAGAGAAACTAAACTTTTACTACTGAAAGACGCTAGAGGCTTCAAAACTAGCTAAATATATAACTGGCAACACTAAAAGTCTCATGACCGGAAATTCTTAAGGTGTTACAACTTCCTTAAATGTACCTTTTCTTATGTGTTACCAATGTTTTGAAGTAGGAAGGAGTATGAGAATGCCATACTTAGTCTACTAACCACTTTTTTAAATATTATTTTGTGTTACTTTCATACTGTCAGCTTCTTGCCATGGAAACTGACACACCAGAAAGATTCAGCACTACGGCAGACATCATCATTCATATCCACGACACCTAGGAAAACACTCCAAAGTTCTCTTCCAATTATTACCTCGCCAGGATTCCCGAAAACTCTCCCGGCAGCTCCAATGTTGTGTCTGTGACAGTAAGTCTAGAAAAGCTTGAGTCCTATCCCTCTCTGTCCCACTATCCCCCAAAAAAATACAGTTGTACTCAAAAGTTTGCATATCCTTGGAGAATTGGTAATATATGTACCGTTTGTAAAGAAAACAGAGTGAGCAGGTAAAACACGTCTTTTATTTCTTATGGGATTCATATTCAACTGTAGGTTATAATAGAATGGCACAATCATAAAACAAAACATGGCAACAAAGAAAAAACTGAACTGACCCCTGTTCCAAAGTCTGCATACCCTTAGTTCTTAATACTGTGTATTGCCCCCTTTAGCATCAATGACAGAGTGTAGTCTTTTGTAATAGTTGTCTATGAGGTCCTGAATTCTTGCAGGTGGTACAGCTGCCCATTCGTCTTGGTAAAATGCCTCCAGGTCATGCAAACTCTTTGGTTGTCTTGCATGAACAGCACGTTTGAGATCTCTCCAGAGTGGCTCAATGATATTAAGGTCGGGTTACTGTGATGGCCACTCCAGAACCTTCAACTTTTTCTGCTGTAACCACTGGAGGGTCACCTTGGCCTTGTGCTTAGGTTCATTGTTGTGCTGGAAAGTCCAAGAGTGTCCCATGTGCAGCGTTCTTGCAGAAGAATGCAAATTGTCTGCCTGTATTTTCTGATAACATGCTGCATTCATCTTGCCATCAATTTTCACAAGATTCCCCATGCCTTTAGAACTCACACACCCCCAAAACATCAGTGAGCCACCACCATGCTTCACAGTGGGTATGGTATTCAGTTCACTATAGGCCTTGTTGACCCTCTCCAAACATAGCGCTTATAAACCATAAAGCTCTATTTTGGTCTCGTCACTCCAAATTACAGTGTGCCAGAGGCTGTGAGGCGTGTCAAGGCGTAGTCGGGCATATTATAACCGGGCGTTTTTGTGGCATTGGCGCAGTAAAGGCTACTTTCCGGCAACTCGACCATGCAGCTAATTTTTGTTCAAGTATCGTTGTATTGTGCCCCTTGAAACAACCACCCCGTGTTTTTCCAGAGCAGCCTGTATTTTTCCTGAGGTTACCTGTGGGTTTTTCTTTGTATCCTAAACAATTCTTCAGGCAGTTTTGGCTGAAATCTTTCTTGGTCTACCTGACGTTGGCTTGGTATCAAGAGATCCCTGAATGTTCCACTTCTTAATAAGTGATTGAACAGTACTGACTGGCATTTGCAGGGCTTTGGATATCTTTTTATACAATTTTCCATCTTTATAAAGTTCCATGACCTTGTTACGCAGGTCTTTTGACAGTTCTTTTCTGCTCCCCATGGCACAGTATCTAGCCTGCTCAGTGCATCCATGTGAGAGCTAACAAACACATTGACTATTTATACACAGACAGTAATTGCAATTTAAAAAGCCACAGGTGTGGGAAATTAACCTTTACTTGCCATTTTCAACTGTGTGTGTCCCCTTGTGTGTCTGTAACAAGGCCAAACATTCCAGGATATGTAAACTTTTGCTCAGGGCCATTTGGGTGATTTCTGTTATCATTATGATTTAAAACGGATCCAAACAACTATGTGATAATGAATGGCTTCATATGATCACTATCCTTAAATAAAATTAAAAAAATTTGCATGATCAGTCATATTTTCAAAATCAATGCCATAATTTCACAATTTCTGCCAAGGTATGCAAACTTATGAGCACAACTGTACATCCAAAAGCCCATGCACGTCATCCTAGAGGCTAAAAGGCATAGCGATTTTGAGCAAAATTATGAAGTCAGACATTAATTCCCTAAATGGAGAGATTTTTGTGGGGGAGGTGGGGTGTAGGATAATATGTAAAGACATGTAGCTGAAAGCTAGGGGAGGTAAGCTGCCAGATGGCTATCACTTTCATTTTGTTGTGTAACACCTAAGTCCCAGATTTGTTTCTCATGCTTAGTAGCACATGGTGATGCAGTCCATAATTATTTGCTTTTTTGGTGGAGTGTGACTGCACAGAGTGGCCAGGGAGCTAGTCCTAGTGGGCCAGGATTTTACCTTGACTGACAGTTCTTTAAAAGCTCCTATGTCAAGCAATATGGATACTATAAGCAGCTCAGTGAGTTCTTGTTAGCAAGCAAGCAAGTTTATTTATATAGCACAATTCATACATAGGAGCAATTCAATATGCTTTACAAAGAAAAAGAGAAATATAAAAATACAGTAGAATAAAAACAAATAATAAAAACAATAGAACATCATAATAATGAAAAATAGAATAAGAAAATAGAAAAAGAATAAAAACAAAATAAAAACATAACTGGTAGATTCCGTAGTAGATTCCATGAGGAAGCTATAAAAGCTCTAAGGCTAACAGTGTTGTTAAGTTTGAGCGCTTAGTCATAGGCTCAAAAACGCTTGAACGTTGAAGTGTTTCTAACCTGGATTTAAAAACTGATACGTTTGGGGCACATCCAAGATCTTCTGGTAGTTTAAGATAGAGATAAGGGAAAGAAAGCGGACATTGAAGCCTGCATTGATTCAGCCTGCTCACACTAGTTAGAACTTACAGGTTATTTTTGGAAACTGACACTAATGATGTCAACAGCAGCAATGCAGTGCTGCAATGTTATTTGAAACCTTAAGCAAATGATCATTTTTAATTGTAAATGAAAAAACAGCTTATTTGAAGATCATGTACTACTTTAAATGAACTTGTTCACCCCTCACACAAAAAAAGAAAAGAACTAGACACCCCAGAACGTTTTTACAACACTCTTAAAAACAACAATATATAGATTAAAGATCCTCCTTTGGAGATTCTGACCACAGTGATTCCAGGCAATTTTAATCAACTAATTGAGCAGCCATGCAGTGACCTTGGCCACAGGGATACAGGCAGTCTACAGGGCAGACAATCCTGTCACAGGAGAGAAACAGATTAGCCCCACAGACTACTACAGCATTTTCCAATTAAGCATTAAGAGACATTCTTCATGTGAGGTCAATTAATTAGACATGGACACTGCTTGTCCATTTAGGATTCAGGATCATATTTTGATTTATAATCATTAACAAGTGTTATTATTGTAAAACTGTTTATTTTGATCCTGGATGCTGATTAAAGACTATCTTTGCAAGTAATGCGGTATTTGTAATCACAGACACACATAAGCATAATAACATTTACATCAGAATTATCACTGCTTCTTTATAATATCATCATGTACCTGTCTGCATAATCTCTTGGATTTATTGCAACAGCAAATGATTGTGCCTTCCTTACATCTTAGCATTTGGTTGGATACTGGGGGTTAATGTAAGCTTAGCTGTCTGGCTTTTAAAATGCTAATTCCCTTGCTGCCTACTATAAAGAGCAAATGGATGTCCAGACCAGAGCAGGCATACTGTTTCTTCTTTGGGAACAATTATATTTTATGAATTTACTTATCAAAGTAACATTTTGATAAACATCATTTTGATGAAGCTCCTTATTATTTTAATATGGTAAAATATTGTAAAGCAATCAAGTATTATGAATACAGACACAGGTACAACAGATCCAGATTCAGGTCTTTGGGGCGAAGTCAAGTACTCTATACACGGCTCAGGGGCTGACTTGTGAGTAGCATCACCCAATCTTTCTCTGTCTCTCTCTTTGCATTTCTCTTATATTTCTGACATATACTCTCCCGCTCTTTCTTTGTCCACCCATCCCCCACTCTGCATCTCATTCTCTCAGTTCATCCATTGGTGTATGTAGAGTGATTATGTCAATAAAGAACCAGGGAGTCAGTAGAAAATACCAGCTGGTGACAATCCAGCTGACCAGAATAAACATAAATCCCAGCAACAAAAAACACATTTGATTATGTAACGTTATTAGTGGCCGATACAGACTATTAATCAATAGGGACACATATGCCCGGCTCACCACGTTAAATGACTCTTTTCTGGTATGGACTTGATCAAGAAAATTATTATATTATTAAAGAACATTTCATGTGTAAATGAATAAAAAAATAGTAATTTTCGGAAATTACACAATACACAATTTTACACTTTCTAAAAAATCCTAGTGGTTATGCTGAACAAATTGGATGTAACACCAAGTGTTTCTAGATGCATGAAAATGAACGGCAGGCCATAGTTCGCTAGCTGCTCCTCACTTCTTAATGAGGTATGAAGCTTTAAAAAGTTAGGTGATGCAGTGTCAAGTTTTGGTTTAACAAAACCACACATGCAGATAGGCCTCTGATATGGAGAGTATTGTTCAATGTCTGTTTGTAGCTACTTTTTGCATAATTTCAGTTATATAACATTAACATAAAATGTCAATTACATTTTCAAATTTACACTAGCAACGATTTACTCTGACTGTGCCGTAAGGCAAAACGTGCAGGGCTTTGGCCAGACCACTAATCTATACAGTGGATATAAAAAGTCTACACACCCCTGTTAAAATGCCAGGTTTTTGTGATGTAAAAGAATGAGACAAAGATAAATCATGTCAGAACTTTTTCCACTTTTAATGTGACCTATAATGTGAACAATTCAATAGAAAAACAAACTGAAATCTTCGAGGGGGAAAAATGAAAAATAAAAACCTTACAATAACCTGGTTGCATAAGTGTTCACACCCTCTTATAACTGGGGATGTGGCTGTGTTCAGAATTAACCAATCACATTCAAACTCATGTTAAATAGAAGTCATTACATACCTGCCATCATTTAAAGTGACTCTGATTAATCACAAATAAAGTTCAGCTGTTCTAGTAGGATTTTCCTGACATTTTCTTAGTTGCATCTCAGAGCAAAAGCTATTGTCCACAGAGAGCTTCCAAAGCATCAGAGGGATCTCATTGTTGAAAGATATCAGTCAGGAGAAGGGTACAAAAGAATTTCCAAAGCATTAGATATACTATGGAACACAATGAAGACAGTCATCATCAAGTGGAGAAATATGGCACAACAGAGACATTATCAAGAACTGGACGTCCCTCCAAAATTGATGAAAAGACGAGAAGAAAACTGGTCAGGGAGGCTTCCAAGAGGCCTACAGCAACATTATAGGAACTGCAGGAATTTCTGGCAAGTACTGGCTGTGTGCTACATGTGACACCAATCTCCTGTATTCTTCATATGAATGGGCAATGGGGTAGGGTGGCAAGACGGAAGCCTTTTCTTACAAAGAAAAACATCCAAGCCTGGCTGAAGTTTGCAAAAACAAACATCAAGTCTCCCAAAAGCACGTGGGAAAATGTGTTATGGTCTGATTGAACCAAGTTTGAACTTTTTGGCCATAATTCCAAAAGGTATGTTTGGCGCAAAAACAACACTGCACATCACCCAAAGAACACTATACTCACAGTGAAGCATGGTGGTGGCAGCATCATGCTTTGGGTCTCTTTTTCTTCAGCTGGAACCGGGGCCTTAGTCAGGGTGGAGGGAATTATGAACAGTTCCAAATACCAGGCAATTTTGGCACAAAACCTTCAGGCGTCCGTTAGAAAGCTGAAGATGAAGTTCACCTTTCAGCACGACAACGACCCAAAGCACACATCCAAATCCACAAAAGCATGGCTTCACCAGAAGAAGATTAACATTTTGGAATGGCCTAGCCAGAGCCCAGACCTGAATCCAATTGAACATCTGTGGGGTGATCTGAAGCAGGCTGTGCACAGGAGATGTCCTCGCAATCTGACAGATTTGGAGTGCTTTTGCAAAGAAGAGTGGGCAAATATTGCCACGTCAAGATGTGCCATGCTAATAGACTCCTACCCAAAAAGACTGAGTGCTGTAATAAAATCAAAAGGTGCATCAACAAAGTATTAGTTTAAGGGTGTGCACACTTATGCAACCAGGTTATTGTGAGTTTTTTATTTTTTATTTTTCCCCCTCAAAGATTTCAGTTTGTTTTCCAATTGAATTGTTCACGTTATAGGTCACATTAAAGGTGGAAAAAATTCTGACATGATTTATCTTTCTCATTCTTGTACATCACAAGAACCTGGCATTTTAACAGGGGTGTGTAGACTTTTTATATCCACTGTAAGGTGTGTAAACCCATTGACAATATTGCTTAAAAGGAAGGTGGTGCGTAATTTATGAAAATTGCCATTTTATAAATTACGCTTATTAAAAAATGTATCTCGGATGCATATCGGGCATCAAGTCTCTCAATCCTTCATGAAATTGAGCAAAAGAGAATGCAAAAATTCAACCACACTAAATGATAATTTGGGTTCAAACATAAAAGTACAGTTGTGCTCAGAAGTTTGCATACCCTGGCAGAAACTGTGAAATTTTGGCATTGATTTTGAAAATATGACTGATCACGCAAAAAAACTGTCTTTTACTTAAAGATAGTGATCACATGAAGCTATTCATTATCACATAGTTGTTTGGCTCCTTTTTAAATCATAATGATAACAGAAATCACCCAAATGGCCCTGATCAAAAGTATACATACCCTTGAATGTTTGGCCTTGTTACAGACACACAAGGTGACACACACAGGTAAAAATGGCAATTAAAGGTGAATTTCCCACACCTGTGGCTTTTTAAATTGCAATTAGTGTCTGTGTATAGTCAATGAGTTTGTTAGTTCTCACGTGGATGCATGGTTCAGGCTAGATACTGAGCCATGGGGAGCAGAAAAGAACTGTCAAAAGACCTGTGTAACAAGGTAATGGAACTTCATAAAGATGGAAAAGGATATAAAAAGATATTCAAAGCCTTGCAAATGCCAGTCAGTACTGTTCAACCACTTATTAAGAAGTGGAAAATTCGGGGATCTCTTGATACCAAGTCAAAGTCAGGTAGACCAAGAAAGATTTCAGCCAAAATTGCCAGAAGAATTGTTTGGGATACAAAGAAAAACCCACAGGTAACCTCACGAGAAATACAGGCTGCTCTGGAAAAAGACGGTGTGGTTGTTTCAAGGGGCACAATACGACGATACTTGAACAAAAATTAGCTGCATTGTCGAGTTGCCAGAAAGAAGCCTTTACTGCGCCAATGCCACAAAAACGCTTGGTTACAATTTGCCCGACAACACCTTGACACGCCTCACAGCTTCTGGCACACTGTAATTTGGAGTGACCCGACCAAAATAGAGCTTTATGGTCACAACCATAAGCGCTATGTTTGGAGAGGGGTCAACAAGGCCTATAATGAACAGAATACCATCCCCCCTGTGAAGCATGGTGGTGGCTCACTGAAGTTTTGGGGGGGGTGTGAGCTCCAAAGGCACGGGGAATCTTGTGAAAATTGATGGCAAGATGAATGCAGCACATTATCAGAAAATACAGGCAGACAATTTGCCTTCTTCTGCACGATAGCTGCGCATGGGACGCTCTTGGACATTCCAACACGACAAAAGCCAAGTTGAGCTTCCAGTGGTTACAACAGAATTAGGTGAAGGTTCTGCAGTGGCCATCACAGTTTCCTGACCTTAATATCATCGAGCCACACTGGGGAGGTCTCAAACGTGCGGTTCATGCAAGACAACCGAAGACTTTGCATGACCTGGAGGTATTTTGCCAAGACGAATGGGCAGCTATACCACCCGCAAGAATTCGGGGCCTCATAGACAACTGTTACAAAAGACTGCACACTGTCATTGATGCTAAAGGGGGCACTACACAGTATTAACAACTAAGGGTATGCAGACTTTTGAACAGGGGTCAGTTCAGTTTTTTCTTTGTTGCCATGTTGTTTTATGATTGTGCCATTCTGTTATGACCTACAGTTGAATGTGAATCCCATAAGAAATAAAAGACGTGTTCTGCCTGCTCATTCATGTTTTCTTTACAAATGGTACACATATTACCAATTCTCCAAGGGTATGCAAACTTTTGAGCACAACTGTATACAGCTCTACCTTTAATTTTTTGCATTCCCTTTTGCTCAATTTCATCAAGAGTGCCAATACTTCTTGAGCAGACTGTATGTATGTGTAGGGTCAGATTTATTATGTAGGCCGGACATCGAGGTTAATAACACCCATACACTTACATTAAGTGTCATGGGACGTTTGGTGACCATGTAGGGTCAGGAGACACATAGACAAAAAGAACCCACCCTTTGCATGGCAAATTCCCCTTCAATGGCCTGGAGCATCAGAATTTGATTTTAGATCAGAGGGAGGACAGCCACCTACTAACACTCACACACCATTTCCAGAAGCATCTGGTCTTCCATCCAGGGACCAAACCTGCTTAGAGTCAGAGAAAAGCCAGCAGTGGGAGGCAGGATGCTATGCTACTGGCATGTTGAAACAATAAGGTGTTGGCAGTGATCCCAGCTAGTGAATGACCAGTAAACTGGGCTAAGGCAGATACCTTATTGTAAGCTGTAGAGTGTTGCTGTGGTATTATATTTCCATTATTTTCTTTTTATAGTTTCATACTTTTTTTGCATTCACTTAAGATTACTGGCCTTTTTGTGGATTTGTTTGTTTTTCCCTTCTGCTCTCTTTTATTAGATTTTTAACCAAGCGTATGAATCAGTGGTGTAACTATTGGGTGTGCAGGAGGTGCAGTTGCACACGGGCCCGTGGTGGGTGGGGGGCCTGTGCTTGGCCTCCCTCATAAAATTATTTTGTAGTTTTATTTCACATCGTGTGTTACTATTCTGCTATCACAATCAGAAGCTAGTATATCTACGGCAGGATCAGCTTCATCTGCGTATAAATTGGTCCATAAGGTTTTTGCGGGGGGGGGGTGGGGGGGGGTTGGCAGCCACCTGCTGCCTAAGTTCTCCTTATCTGCATGTTAACAGCCTGAAAAGACAGTTTAGGGGCTAGTGATTTCCACTGAGCTTCACGTTTTGGTACAGTACTCAATCTTTTTCCACAAAACTGTCCCATAATGTTGATAACATTGAAGGTCATACTGTTGATATCATTGCTCTATAAATTTCAGGGATTTTAAACAAACTGTAGTAATACTTTGCTAGTGTTTTGAGCTCTAGTTTTTAAAGTTGTGGAAGTACCATTTAAAAATGTTGATTGTTTTTTTAAATACATGTAAACCTCAGGGATTTGTGATTTATGGCCAATATAACACAGCTAAGACTTGTTATCAACATAAAAACCTGAGTGATGTCATACCTGTGGTATTGGGTCTTCATACTGAAACTGTACCCTGTTCTCTTTTGGGAAGAAATTCCTATAAAGTAAAAATTAGATCAAATTAATTCTGAACCTTTTGCCAAACAGTGATGACAGCCCTAGCAGCTTAAACAAACGTGTTGAACAAATGCAAACACATTTAATGATAAACAAAAAATACATGTTATGACGTGAACCATATTAAACTTATATGTAAAGGCACAAACTAGTCTAATACAAAATGAGTCATGCAAAGTGAATTTCTATTATTCTTGTGGTAATACATATCCATGTCAAAGGCAAAACGATAAGCAGCCATGTAAATTCCTTGCTAGTTGCTAGATTTACATTTTAGTCATTTAGCAAGTAGACTCCAAACACTTTGTGCATATAGCCAGGTGGAAAAATCATCTAAAAGGTTTGTTATCCTTTCAAAAACTAATGTATGAGACGCCGACTGTGCTTAGCCATGTTTTTCTTCTTCGGAATCCCTATGAGTTGAAACTGGTTGAAACACTGCCGCTGCACGTTCCAGAATCTACTCAGGCTGAATCTCAAATCACATACTTGCATAGAATATAGTATGCCAGATTAGTATGCGAGAAGATTAGTATGTCTCAACTCTCAAACCATAGTATGCTGAAAATAGTATGCCTACTACTATTTAAAATAGGATGGTCTACTATTTCTGGTGGATTTCGGAATTATTCATCCGTGCATGCTTTTTGGGGTAATATAGACCACAACCCCTTGCGCAGTAAAATAGGAGGGGTTTCCACGATTCTCTCGTCTTTTCACTTGACGAAAAAGTCAGTTACCAGTCACCTATATTTACAGTTATTGCATCAATGTCATTCACGTATGAAAGAAAAACAAACGTTGTTGTGCCATGAAATTAAATAGCTTTGACAGTGTAAATTTCGTCTTCAGTCTTCCTAGTGTGGTAGAAATTCACTAATTAGAACTCTTTCTAAGGCAGGTAAGACAGAGATCAAAATGCTCTTAAACACAAATAACAGTTTATTGTATAATATTTGGAAAAAGAGAGACACACATAGATACAAGGTCAGTGGGATCTCTGAGGTAACTTGAAAATCATCAATTCTTATGTAACTAATCGGTGGGGGTAAGAAGCTGCATATTCATCCTGTAAAGACAACATTATGTCTGTGCTTACCCATCCTGTCCCTAGTGTTTACCCAAATGGGCAAATTGCCCCTACTTCCCCCAAGGGGCTACAGGAACAAAGGGAAAATTCGCATATATTATAGCGGACAAACTATTTATAGATGGGCAATTATTCTGACATGGCTATTCTAGAAATCACATCTGTACTTTTGTAATACCATTAGTATAACCAATACAAAGACAATTAAAAAAAAATTACAAACAACACAATGCCACACCGAGCGTGCATAATCACCATACCCCTAACCAGTCCTATCTTTAACTAACATAATTATACAATCACATTATCTACACCTAGTTATTTTAATGGTTGGTGAGTTTAGCTGACTAACGTTTCTTACTGAGTTCACCTCCACCACAAATAGCGTCTATGTATGCCGTTTGCCACTGGCCGTTGTAACAGCGTATTAGCCAGTAATAAGCTTTACCGGTATCTAATAACTTACTGGAATAGTCATAAGAATTGAGCAATTGCTAGCGAGTCTGCCAAAGCTATTTCATTTCATGGCATAAGAACATATTTTCTTCTTTCATGGCAAAACAACATACTTTTTTCTTTCATTCGTGAATGACATTGATAAAATAACTATCAATAAAGGTCACAATAATTAACTTTTTCATCAAGTGAAAAGACGAGAGAATCGTGGAATCTACCAGAAATAATTAATAAATGTTGTTGCTCTCAATAGATTCGAACGCAGGACTTCCAAATGAGAGGCACTCTCTTTAACCACTACGCCATGGCATTACACATTTCAGCAGTCGCTAGACTCCATTGAGGATTGTGTTAAACTGACTAACATTTCTTATTAAGTTTACCTCCATCATAGCATCTATGAACTGTGTGGCTTTTGCCACTGGCCGTTTTAACAGCTTATTAGCCAGTAACAGGCTTACTAGTATCTACTAACTTCCTAGGAATAATCATAAGAGTTGAGCAATTGCTAGCGTGACTGAAGATTAAGTTTTCCATGCCAGAAACAGTCGCAATATAACCGTATACAGTTTCAGTTAAGGCTTACCATAACGTAACTACTGTATGTTGTAGCCAGCAAATGTGTTTGTCTGTCCTGACCGAAAACGCATGCACGGATGCGTACTTCGAAAATCCACCAGAAACAGTCGCAATATAACCGTAAACTGTTTTATTTCAGGCTTACGATAATGTAGTTACTGGAGGTTTTAGCCCGCAAAGTTTTCATATATACGGAACAATTCATAATGCGTACTTGGCTTCGCCTGCGAGGAGATATGAACTCGGGACCTATAGTTCGCAAGTCCGCTTCTCTAACCACTACGCTATTTAACAAGGTTCAGTCAGTCAGTCAGTCAGTCAGTCAGTCAGTGACATTCGCTCTTCTTGGCCAGCTCCGCTTACGCGGTCCGGCAAAAACAAGCCAACTGGATGTAAAATGGTGAAAAACGTACTATATTTTTTTAAATCTTCAACACAGGAACTCAACAAAAACAAATATCTCAAAAATTGCCACAACAGACGGAGTCCTTCATGACTCACCTGAAGGAGTCTTGGGAGAGACAACAAAGTATTTTGAGGAAATATACTCAATAAAACCTCTTTACCCACTAACTGAGGAAAATTGCAAGGATAATTTAACATATATACAAAAGGAACAGGGTAAGGAAAAAATAATAGTAGAGGAACTCCTGGAAGCTATCAAAACTTTTGAGACTGGTGAGTCACCAGGGCTCAATGGCATTCCCACAGAAGTATATCTCACCTTTTTTGAGGAACTAAACAAACCATTATTAGCTTGTTTTAACAACTCATATCAGGTGTCTAAATTATCTGCAATTCAGCAAGATGGTTTAATATCACTGCTGCTCAAACAACACACTGATGGTAATTATAAAGATCCTACTCTGTTAAAGACCTCTTACTCTACAGTGCTGTGACACAAACATTTTTGCAAAATGTACAGCACAAAAAAATGCATTCCGGAAATATTACATCCTGATCAAACAGGTTTTATATGGCCGATACATTGGTGATAATATACGTCAGTTACTGGAAATAATAGAGCTGTACGATAAATCAAAAAGGCCTGGCCTAGTTTTCATAGCAGATTTAGAAAAGGTTTATAGATTTATAGATTTTATTTATAAATGTATGAGCTATTTCAATTCAAGTAAATCTCTTATACAATAAATGAAGGTGATGTATAGTGACCCCAAATGTAGAATCATAAATAATGGTTTTCTTTCCAACTGTTTTATATTAGGTAGGGGAGTAAAGCAGGGATGCCCATTATCCTCGTATTTATTCATAATGGCCATAGAAATTTTAGCTGGCAAAATTAGAACAAATAACAAAATTAAGGGTTTGGAAAACCCGGGATTTAAAACAAAAGTCTCCATGTATGCGGATGATTAAAGTTTTGTCATATCCCCAAATACAGAATCACTATCATTATTTGAAAATCTTCTTTCATAAAATGTTAAAAATAATCAAATGCCTATTTGTTAAAAAATAATGAAAGGAAACATTTTTATTTAACATCTGTTTAGCATTTTAAATGAGTTCAAAATGTATTTTATTATATCAAGTGATTGCATATCAACCGCTCACCTCATCTGATATTTGGCCTACTCTAAATTCTGTCATAGACACAGTCACATGACCAAAATGGATCGTGGAGGGAAGCGTACTGGGGTGCAGACCAAAATGGATCGTGGAGGGAAGCGTACTGGGGTGCAGACCTGAAAAAGAAAAAGGGAAAATGAAAAACAGTGTATTAAAACGAGCAATGTCCAAATGGATAAACAGAAATTGGTAAACTTAATCTATCATTTTTATCACTGTAAGTCTGGAAGTTAATCATCATTAAACGTTGTTGCCTGAGAGGGCAAAGTGATTAACGTTAATGTCTGTTCATTTCCGTGTATCTCCGTCACTCAAAAAATGTTAAAAGTCAAGTTTTTTTTGTGAATGGGCGTTCGATTTACATTCGAGAGAAACTGAGGAGATTGTTAAAATTGAGCCCCCCCACCAAACACAACCTAGTTATTGGGCATTTCGCCTCATCCTCTGTTAATGCAGATGAGCACGTTATGTCTTGTAGCATGCAGTCAAAACACGATATCAGAAACCATTGGATGTGGTTTGAGTAAATTACCTCATCCAGATGTAATTTAATAATTCCGGAGGCTAAGTCATTGACTTACTAGTGATGGAGAGGTTGCTTAGAACCAATCATCTGGAATTATTAAGCATTTTTTAGTAATGGTGCAGATAAAATTAAATGAATAATTTACAAATTATTATTATTTAATGAATAATATTTTGTTTAGCAAATAAAACCTTTTTATTGCTTTGTACAAAAAATGTCTTAAAGGCCTGATCTACCATATCTTTTAGTTTTTAATAGTTTTAGCACTTCTAAAAATATATTTTTTGTAGTTTTTAACCACTCTTTCAGAGTATACAGTTGTGCTTATAAGTTTGCAAAAAGTTTTAAAAATATGACTAAAGTTTTAAAAATATAATTGCCATTTTCACACACAGGTGAAAATGGCAATTAAAGGTGAATTTCCCACACCTGTGGCTTTTTAAATTGCAATTAGTATCTGTGTATAAATAGTCAATTAGTTTGTTAGCTCTCACATGGATGCACTGAGCAGGCTAGATACTGAGCCATGGGGAGCAGAAAAGAACAGAGAAAAAGAAAGTCAAACATTCTAACAGAGAATGTTTGACTTTCTTCTGCACTCTTCAGAGATTGTATAGTCTTCTCATAAGTCAAGAGATGGGATATTCTGAAAGAATTTGTTGAAATTACACTGAAGCCACTGAGTGACACCAGGTGGGAGGCAAAACTGGATTCTGTTAAAGCCTTGCGCTTTCAGCTTGGGGGAGCTCTTGACGCTTTGGAAAAGCTTGCAAAAGTGGCTAAACATGGTAAAGTTGCATTGGTGGCTAAATCACTCTCTGAAGAAATTGTGCGCATGGAATTTCTTGTCTGTTTGATAATTTGGTATGACATTTTGACTGAGATCACACATGTAAGCAAGGCACTACAAGCAGCAGATGTGCCTTTAGACACAGCCGTTATGCTGGTCAGTTCTCTGAAAGACTTCTTGGTTCAGTACAGAGAGGAGGGATTTAAAAAAATCCATGTCCATAGCACACAGTATGGCAACTGAATTTAATGCAAGCACAGAGTTCAGGGGAAAACGCCTCCGCAAACAGAAAACATTCCATGATGAAACCAGCAACTACAGTGCAGATGAAGACCCTGAGATGCATTTGAGGTGTAGGGTGTTCAGTGTAATTGTTGACACAGCTATCCAAGAACTTAGTTTTAAAAATGTTGACAGATTTAAAAATATTGCCTATGTCTCTGACAAATTTAGTTTTTTAATCAAGATGGAAACCTTGACAAAAAAAGAACTGGAGGAATCTGTAACGAGGTATGCACTTACAACAAGTGACATTTCAAGAGACATCATTCAGGAAATCTACCCTGCAAGCCGAATTCTCAAAGAGCACAAAAAAGCCATTGCCAACCTGAGCTTCATTATACAGGAAAATCTATACATGGTCCTCCCAAATTTGACAGTAGCCTTAAGAGTGTTTCTAATAATGCCACTCACAGTTGCCTGTGCTAAAAGATCTTTCAGCAAACTGAAACTTATAAAAACATACCTTCGTTCAACTATGAACAATGATCTCTTGACCCAGCTAGCAATCATCTCAATTGAAAACAATCTAGCAAGATCAACTTTGTTTGATGACATATTTGAAAAACGGGCAAGTAAAAAAGCAAGGCATGTCAAAGTGCTGTAATCTTATAGTGGGGAGGATGAGGTAGGAAGGAAAGTTGGGGGGGGTGCATGAAATAATTAGACAAGAAAGAAACTGACAACAAATTTAACTGCAATTCTTGATTTATTTTTGAAAATATATTTTATGTACTTTCACTACTACTTTGTGTTATTTAAATTGTGTTCTGAACTGAATATTTGCTTCAAACCTTGAAGCAGTTTGAAAAGTGTTTATACAAAAAGAAAAACCTTTATGCTTTCATTATTGGTGCACATGTTTTTGTCACCATCACATGACTATTTTAAAATATAGTTGGAATGACTCCAAAGGCCATATAACTTCATGGATTTTTTTATTTTATTTGTATTTTGTGTGTGTGTGTTAAGGTATATATAGTTTACAAAGACTATTCACTAGGCATATTCTATATTATTCACTTATAATTATGCTATAAACAAACACTTCAGCATCCTCATGAATCAAAATGCTTAAAAAAACATACTAAATTAAGGATTTTTAAATGTAAACATGCATAAAGTTTTCTGTGAGGGTTAGCGTTAGGGGATAGAATATACAGTGGCAAGAATAAGTATGTGAACTTTTGGAATTAATTGATTTTCTGCATTAATTGGTCATAAAATTTCATCAAAAGTATAGGCAAACAAAATGTGCTTAAGATAAACAACTCACAAACAATTATAATCTAATCTAATTATAATATAATGTGTTTAGTGGACACATCTTATTAAACATTCACCTTGCTGTGGAAAAAGTAAGTGAAAAGTTTATACCCCCCAGCTCTTGATGCATCATGTTGCCTTCTTGAGCATCAGTGAATGTTTTCACCCTTTGTAATGGTTGTGTATGAGTCCATCAATTGTCCCTAGTGTGAAAAGATGGATCTGAAAATCATACAGTCACTGTTGGAAAGGGGTCAAATATGCAGAAGATGCTGGAAAACCAAAGAATGCGTAGGACCTGGACAATTTTTCTGAAGAACAGTGGGCAGTTTAACTGCTCAGGACAAACAAGAACTATCACAAAACTAAAAAACAGTTGTGGATCATCCAGGTAACAACAACAAGGTTGTTACTTACAAAGTTCACTTTTTCCATGTACCTTGTATATTTCTGTATGTTTCTCTCGTATTTACATGTTGTCTCGTATTACATGTAGCATATTTCTCTTGTATTTACTTCATCTTCACTGTTCCTGGGGGTGGGGGTTATTTCAGGGTGCCAAGATTGATCTTGCATACCCCTCAGAATGCGCCCCTGGGCCTATCCCATATTTGTAGACTGGCTCTTTGCCATGCTGCAGATTAAAGTGTGCCATTTTAAATTGATAGAAAATGGTACGTTATTTGAAACATCGACTTTCATGAAGGAATCTATACAAAGCTGGTTACAATTCCAATTCCATCCCCTGAATAGCTTGAAGAAATTTTACACCAAATTATATGGCTAAACTCAAATATACTAATTTAAATTATTGTATTAATTGAAAAATTGAGAAAATTAAAACTTTAGAAAGCACTGAATCTCCGGGATGCCCATCTATTAAAGATCATGCGTGGTTAAACCGGTCTAACATAAATCGTAAAATGAATCTCTTCCATCTCGCTACAAAAAAATCTGTGTTTGCGGGACAGTACAGTATTCAAAACATTTGGGAAAATCTTTTTGATATTCCAACCCATGGCACCAAGTGTATGGACTAGTATATAAAACAACTATTGATGTGTCTCTGAGACCTTTTTAGTTTAAATTGTTGTACAGAATTCTGGCCACCAAAAAAATGGTTAGGTTAGGGGGAATTCAGCAGTCACCCAACTAACTTCACCCTGGAAGTTAGTTTACAGAGTCATATTGGGTGACCTGAGAGTCAATGCTCGATCAGTTGAAAACATGATTCTTCTCCTTGGTAAAACATTCATTTTCAAGAACGCATCAGTGGATGCCTTGAGCCTCGACAGATTCACATATATTGTAAAGAACCATAGTAAGACCGAGAAATATATTGCTGCTGGTAATGAAAAAGTGTTAGTCTACTGGGAAAGATGGATGCCTCTTTGGAATCTAGAGGGATGGAACTAATTAAATTACTAGAATAAAATTAGTGTATATAAATACAGTTGTGCTCAAAAGTTTGCATACCCTTGGAGAATTGGTAATATATGTACCATTTGTAAAGAAAACATGAGTGAGCAGGCAAAACACATCTTTTATTTCTTATGGGATTCACATTCAACTGTAGGTCATAACAGAATGGCACAATCATAAAACAAAACATGGCAAAAATGAACTGACCCCTGTTCAAAAGTCTGCATACCCTTAGTTCTTAACACTGTGTATTGCCCCCTGTAGCATCAATGACAGCGTGCAGTCTTTTGTAATAGTTGTCTATGAGGCCCCGAATTCTTGCAGGTAGTATAGCTGCCCATTCGTCTTGGCAAAATGCCCTTAGGTCATGCAAAGTCTTTGGTCGTCTTGCATGAACCGCACATTTGAGATCTCCCCAGAGTGGCCACTTAGTATGACCGCACTCCGAGTAATCAAAGAATCTAGGTACGACAGGCGTCTTTGTAACTTCTTCACTGGCCATGCCCCCTACTCAAATTACTCACACATTGAACAAAGAACAGATGCCACGTCATTCTCTGGTCAAGCTTCAACAGATAAACAGAGAACCCCTATTGTAGTAGCCAAGCTTCGTTCTGCCATAGTATATACTGCCGTGTATGTGTGTTTTGTGTGTGTGTGTGTGTGTGTGTGTGTGTTATATATATATATATATATATATAGTCTGTAAATTACTCATTTACCTAGATCACAGCATACTAAATGAAACCACCATAGAAATGAATATAAACTCATAACTGCCAATGCAATATAAAATAATAATAACAACATCAAAACATCATATATTGCTTCTCAATTTCAAATTTCTATTACATTCCCTCCTTTTATCATTACCAAATATGATAACTTAACAGAATTTGAAATAGCCACATTTCCTTCTACCTGTCCAGCATTATCAACAATTACACAATCATAGATAAAGCTATAATTTCACATCACTAACAGGAATGGATTGGACAAAAATACTTGCAGTCATTCAAACACATAAAACAAGAAACAATTATCCAGAGTAAGAAAGTAAATGAAAACACAAAAATAATTAATTAACATCAATCCAAATGGACCAAACCACATTTAAAAAACAATCTCACCTATTGGATGAGATTTCACTATGACTTGCTCTTGTAAACCCTTCAAACGACTAATAATATTAGTGACATTAGAAACTTTGGAACAGATGAAAGTACCCCAATGCTCACCTTTCAAGTATAGACACACCCCTTCCTTGGCCAAAATGTAATCTAACGCTACATAATTCTGCATAGAAACCTAACAATGATCTTTAATATTTTGGCCAGTGGTTCAAACCTTACAACTAAGGTTAACTAGGATTTCCAATTCATAACCTACTTCATCTACAAGGTGAAAACCAGACTGGCATCATCCCATGGAAAAACAGTAGCTGCAAGCTTATCGCCAGCAGTAATACGCCGATGATTATGAGGCACAGTGTTTGGTTTAGCCAAGTCACGATGTGCACACTCACTGCCACCAGGTGAAGGCAGTAACCACCGCTAAAATCACAACACCCTAGCCACCCCTTAGGGAGGTATGTAAACACCATCGAACCATACACAGTAGTAATGACCATAGACAGTAGGTGCCACCAACAAAGATAGAGGTTTCAGGGACAACCTTCCAATAGAATTAAGTGATTTCCTTTTAAAAACATAGATGATTGTACTATATGAGAGCCTACAGTAATATTAAAACAATATTTCTGAATTTATCTTTAACCCAGTCCCAACATGATGGTGATAGTTACTACACTGGGTAACACCCATGCTTATCCTACCATTAGTGTTACTGAAACAAATGAGCAATTAGCATTCTTAGTCGGTTCGATCGTGATAACGGATACCTAGCGTATGAAACTGAAAACCAATTTTGTCACCAAGGGTAATTCTGTGAATGTGTAGTTATGTTCATATTTACCTGACAAGTTATTAAACTATTCAATTTAATGCCAAACGACAAGGCTACAAGAAAAAATCTGAGAGTATAATTTCCTATTGGAACAGGTGTGAGATGACATGGGGATTTGACAGAACGGGGAACAACTACACATACTGTACATAACATGAGTCATTAGCATATTTTAAATTCAGTATAATTACAAAAGGACCACCAAAAATTTCTAGCGTGTCTGGGCATCTCGTTTGGTCTGTTATCAGCAAATGTGATCAGTGTCCCTTCTTTGTCTTTGAACAATAATTAGTCCATACCCACCAATTGTCCAGGTGGCTGTTATTAGAAATATGTAAATTTGAACGGCGGTTATTCATGTCCTGCCGTTGGACAATGGAGATATCACTACTTAGCATTATTTGAGTACTCTAGGTCTATCCACTGACTGAGAAGCAGTGCGATCAATAAAATGTGGACGCTTTGCCTTGCCCCGCTGTAGGCACTTAGTTTCCTTCAGGTTCTGCAACTATGCGTCAGTGACTGGCATGAATCCATGTATCGCTTTCTGCCACTTTTACTGCAGTTGAAGTTGTCAGGAGAACTCGATATGATCCTTTCCATCTTGGATCTTTCCAGCACTTCCTGCGTTGATCCTTCACCACCACGAAGTCATCCGGCTCAATCCTGTGGTTGCCAGCGTATTGGAGTGCTGATAGAGTGGATTTGACTCTTGGGAACAGAGCTTTCAGAACATTATTAAGACTTTTACAGTATTCATGCATGTCCTCATTCATTCACTGGTATGTCAACCTCTTCCAGGAAAGAGGTGTGTTAGTCATTCTCAAAAGGTTGTCCAGTGACAATGTCATGAAAGGGAGAGAAAAACAACAAAATCGGTTAAATATTTTCTATCACCCAAGCACATCAGAACCAATGGCAGCACCTGTATCTAGGTAAAACCTGTCAGCCTGTAATTTCGTCAATCTTGATTTCAACATGCTATTAACATACCCTACTGCTTTCCTAACTGAGGGTGGTCGTAACTACTGTGTGTTCACTAATCATTTTTCAAAGCTTCTGACATTGAGGTTATTACCTAGTTGACAGAGTGGGTACCATTGTCTGATGTCAGTCATGTGGTCATGTCATTATTTTTCCGCTCATCGCTTTACTACCTCATCCGTAGTGCTGTGCCTGCAAGGGAATGCTTAAACCCATTCAGAAAACATCACTGATTACCAAACAGCATTTCCTACCTTCACAGGGAGTCAACTCAATGAAATCCATCATTAGATATTCAAAAGGGAATCTGATGAGGGCTGCGCTCCCACAGCCACAGATACACCTTTACCAATATTGTAATTAACACAGATTAGATACCTTTTACAAAAATTCTCAGCAAAAACAATTGTCAACCATCCCTCCTTTTGGTACATGGGTCCTTCCTGCCATGTGTCAGTTAAGCCAGAAAAAAGAAAACAGGACCTCAGTATGGCTGAGCACAAATCCCCAACCAGTCACACACCAGAGGCATCAATAAGAGAAGACACAGTCAGCGTTAGGGGTATGAGCACAATACTCCATAACAAGAATAGGCTGTGTAAGGAGGATGGAATCAAAGAAAAATCAAAGAAACACCAGAGCATAGCGGTGAATAGATTCACCAGTAAAAGGAAGGAAGCCAAGATACTTCCAGTGTGACAAAATCGTGCCTGACACCAAACGCATAAGGAGAACCAATACAGATCAGTGTAGATTCATGGATCCATACTCCAGTTATCCAATACAAGCCCAGGGAAAAGCAAACAACTCAACTGCTTGTGCAGTAAGCGGACAGCAGATGCGTGCTCTCCACGAAGGCATGAGCAACAACGACCGCATACACAAAATTGGAATGGCCAGAAACAGCACAGGAATCTGAACCATCATAGAAATAGTCAATGTTGTCAATAGGGATCTCAGTGAAAACGACATGAGATATAGTGATTAAGCCAATCAGTCGTGTACAGTCATATTCTTCACCAGGCACCTTTAGGGAAAAGCAATAGGGTTAAGAAAAATTCAACATCACAACAAAACACGTGAAATAATAAAATTAATGTTCTGCCATTTCAACAGCCGAGTGAGAGAGGTGCAGTCCTGGCCCGGTTGGTAAGAGACATTCACAACCAGGTCAATCACTGCTAAGAACTCAGTTCAGGACTCAGCAGTTGCAGCAACAGAATGTAGGCAGGAAACAAGTCCTCATACTACTACATCAAGTCATTTAAAACTGTAGCATACATCATAAGTGTCACCGTGCTGTATGGTGACTACCGCTAACATAGAACCATCCTTTTCAAATACTAACAGGTGGAAAAGGCAGGGTAATCGGCTAGGCCCAAACATGGCGCAGACAGGAGAGCATATTTTTTTCCAGGAAGGCTTGATCCCCTTCTGGAGTCCTAACCAATACAATCAGAGACTACCGTTTTGGTGGTTCAACTAAGGTCTCTCAGCAGCCGCATTAAGGAGACTAAGTCCATGAACTGCAATACCCGACCACCGTATCAATGAGCAGCCCTATGGAGGATTAAAAGGCTTCCGATTGCAAAACAGGGAGTGGAAAAAAAACATGGCAAGCCTCAGTGGACACCAGGTGGAATCTCAAACCTATAACGAAATAAATCAAAACACAAGATAAACAAATAAAACGCATAATCTACCACAACGAAACACTAAAAAACTATAATTGAGAGAGGATGGTAACAAGGTACAAAGGCACTCTATCATTAACAGTTGAATTTTACGAGCCCTTGATTATTATTATTATTTTTTATTTTAACAATACTTGTCAAAGGTTTCCTCACCGGAAGAATCAATGAACTACATGGGGAGTCACAGGTTTCATGGACAGCACCGTGATTAACCAAGGCATCAGAACTAACTCTCAGCTGTTGCACTCAGCGGTCATTGGGATTCATAGGGTGGTCCATGTAAGCTTAATTTGAATTACGATTTGTTCAGTGTTGCATGTCTTATCAATGTCCATCTAAACCTTTGCCCATAAATATCGAAAAACTCTGCTAAGCTACAGAGCTTCAGGGAAAAGTGGCATCTGTCATTGAGAAGTAGGAATGACTTCCTGGGCCTGAGACCCAGTCTGAGGCATATTGGCTAGTAGCCACGTTGGGTCCCCTGCTGGTCATGGCCTCACTTGCATCAAATTCCCTCTTTTTTTTCTTGATTTCGCCCTCTTTGGAATTCTGTGTCGCCTGTAGCTTAGTCTTTTGGTAATTGTCTTTTGGTAATACCATTCTTGCGTTCACCTATATTTCCATCGCTTCTTTAAGACATCCATAACACCTTCATATCATCATCACATGCTCCTCTTCAGGAGACTTGTAAGCTCCCGCTGCTCCATCTCCAATCCCCACTGTGCCCTGTCGTAAAGTTGCTGTGGCCGTACTAAAAGGCCCACATTCCTGTGTGGACAGAGTTAGGCGGGGGAAGGATACAATCAGGCTTCTTTGTCTCATCATCTCAGTTAAATGTTCCACAGTCTTATCTCAATCACTTTCAACATCATTCCAGCGCCATTTTGGCTCGCACTACGTCAGCCTTTGTCTTCAACCTGCTTTTTCCCTCCACAAACTTTCTGCCAATTCACATCCACTTTCTTTGTGCTTTTCTACTCCATCCCATTTACCAAAAACAACACTGTTTAAGGATTTTAGAACTATAGGTCCAAGTCCATCAGTCCGTTTCGGGCATTATGTACAAATGCAAACACAAACTGCAGGAGATGCAAATATTAGCCATCCTTAACCGTAGCAAATCCCCACGTATTATGCATTATCCAATCTTATTTGGCCTCTTGCACAATAGGCAACTAGTTTTTAATCCCATCCTTTCTCAACTACTTACAACTTATGTTTTTCAATAATATTACCAAAATGGTTATCTCTCAAATTTTCATACTGCATCATCTTAGTTTAAATAATAGTTCTGCAAATTTCATGATAAATCATTCCACATTTGCTTATTTGTTTGAAAAAAAAGTATATCATCAATACTCAAACTGTCAACAATTTAACTTAGATACTTCCACGAGGTGATTAACTAGCTCCCGAGGAAATTGTCTCCACACGTGGTAGGCCAACTCCACCTCCACACGAGGTAAAGTTGTTTTTGAAAAAAATATATACATAAATCCTCCCGTTTTTTTACATTGATATTACTGTCAATCTCCCTCTTTTATTTTATTTTTTTACGAGGGTTACAGTTCCACATGGAGTACAGATCAACCAAACAAGAATCAACAAAACAATCATGAACAAGAATTAACAAGAACAAAAAAACGACACACAAAAAAACACATTCAAACCACACATACCAGGTCTGTTAACTGACTCTCACACGGGCAGTTTCACCCAATTGGTACAGAGCCTTGCGAAAGTATTCAGCACCCTTGAACTTTTCAACCTTTTGCCACATTTCAGGCTTCAAACATTAAGATATAAAACTGTAATTTTTGGTGAAGAATCAACAACAAGTGGGACAATCATGAAGTGGAACGAAATTTATTGGATATTTCAAACTTTTTTAACAAATAAAAAACTGAAAAATTGGGTGTGCAAAATTATTCAGCCCCTTTACTTTCAGTGCAGCAAACTCTATCCAGAAGTTCAGTGAGGATCTCTGAATGATCCAATGTTGACCTAAATGACTAATGATGATAAATAGAATCCATCTGTGTGTAATCAAGTCTCCGTATAAATGCACCTGCTCTGTGACAGTCTCAGAGGTCCGTTTAAAGCGCAGAGAGCATCATGAAGAACAAGGAACACACCAGGCAGGTCCGAGATACTGTTGTGGAGAAGTTTAAAGCCGGACTAGGATACAAAAAGATTTCCCAAGCTTTAAACATCCCAAGGAGCACTGTGCAAGCGATAATATTGAAATGGAAGGAGTATCAGACCACTGCAAATCTACGAAGACCCGGCCGTCCCTCTAAACTTTCAGCTCATACAAGGAGAAGACTGATCAGAGATGCAGCCAAGAGGCCCATGATCACTCTGGATGAACTGCAGAGA